>CM059272.1:2305671-2320671 GCA_030347295.1 Setipinna tenuifilis
TGAACATTAATGACACTTTATTCATGTTTATAACTGGTCATTAAGTGTCATTCGGTTTTTGTATTGTTGAGTTAATATTTTTTGGGGTGCAGACATGGCAACAAAACGAATATAACTTAATGACAATACTCATAAAAATAAATGAAGTGTTATTCACGTTTATAACATGTGGCATGCCATGTTTATAACATGGTTATGTCACTCTTACATAGCCACCTTCAAATAAAGTGTTACCAATTCTTTTTTACCCCTCTCTAGAAAAAAATGAAAAACAGGTGAGTGTTGGCTGAAGCCAGTTATTGTCAAACACCTGTGTTTACTTTATTTAAATCATAATGACAACCATTTTTCAGAGGGTCATTTGGGTAGTTTCTGTTAAGAAATCATCAGTTCTGCCAGGGTATGTAAACTGGGTGTGGGCTTGTGGTTAAAGCGTATGGTCTGACATGAAGTGATAAATACACATTATATTCTACAGGCTGTAATGAGGTATATGCTACAGTTCATTACCAGTGATTCATTGATTAATATCCCACATGATGGGGATCAGGCAGAATAGTCTGACAGATATAATGGGCAGCCATGATGGTCATGGTTATGGTCATGAGTTATTGTCTCTGTGGTAATATAGATCCAAACTGTGGCATCAAGAATGTACAGTAATTCTTAGAGAAGGGAGAATATCACACAGACAGACACACACACACACACACACACACACACACACACACACCAAAATGTGTTTTCTTTATTTTCATGACTATTTACATTGTAGATTCTCACTGAAGGCATAAAAACAGTGAATGAACACATGGAATTATGTACTTCACAAAGAAATGTGAAATAACTTAACTTTTTTGTTTAGTACATGCCTTCAGTCAGAATCTACAATGTAAATAGTCATGACAGGAAAAAAAACACATTGAATGAGAAGGTCTTTCTCTCTCTCTGAGGGAAAAAAATATTCCTACTATTTTTGTTCTACATTGCATCTGCAGCATTGGAACCAACTTCCAGAAGACATCAAAAATTCTCCTACTGGTGTCTGTAAAGATTCTCATTCATTCAGGTCATGTTGGTCAAAGGAGCTAAGCTGTAAGCAACTGCACTTCTTTTAGTAGCTTGAAGCTGTTACAACTTATCTTATCTGGCTCCTGCTGTTGGCAGTTTCAAACCTAGGTATAAGACCAAACTGTTCTCAGATGCTTTGTACTAATGATTTACCTTGGATTACTTTTGTCTTTCTTTTTAAAGGAAATATGTCTTGTTTACCTTATACTTATATACTTGTACTTTTTTTCTTTAGACTTGCATTTACACTTAGCTTTAATGCATATATATTGTTCTTTGTTTTTATTTTTGTTAAGCACATTGAACTGCCTGTGCGTAGGAAACCATACAAATAAACTTGCCTTACCTTGTCTTGCTTTGCCGGTCACTTATGTTGTGTAGCGTCTGTCTGTTGGATCACCAGAGACATGAGCATGAATACACACACACACAGACACACACACACACACACACACACACACACACACACACACACACACACACACACACGATCATGTATACACACACACACAGGCGCACATACACACACACGCACACACACACGTGAGCATGAATACACACACACAGACACACACACAAGCATCAATACACACACACACACACACACACACACACACACACGCATTAATACTGTCACGGTCAGTTTGTCAGCATATGCTTGCACTGATTCTCTCATAAGCATAAAGCTGCTTCATGCTCGACTTCCCCTAGGGCACTGCTCTTATAGTCACTGTGTGTGTTTGTGTGTGTGTGTGTGTGTGTGTGTCTGTGTTGGTGTGTGTGTGTGTAAGTGTGAGAGTGTGTGTGAGTGAGTGTGTCTGTGAGTGTGTGCGTCTGTGAGTGTGTGTGTGTGTGTATGTGTGCGTCTGTGTGCGTGCGTGTGTGTGTGTGTGTGTGTGTGTGTGTGTGTGTGTGTGTGTGTGTGTGTGTGCGCGCACGTGCTTCCTCCTTGCGTGCGAGAGGTGCATGATTCGCCATCATAACTTACTGCATGCTGCTACACATCTAAGTAGGGCATTACATTTACAAGCTGAGCTATATCCAGGGAACACAGGCCAGCGTTTGAGCAGAGAGGAAAGGAGAGGAGAGGAGAGGAGAGGAGAGGAGAGGAGAGGAGAAGAAAGAAGAGGGGGAGAGGGGAGAGGTGAGGAAAGGAGAGGAGAGGAGAGAGGAGAGGATAGGGGAGAGGTGAGGAAAGGAGAAGAGAGAAGAGGAGAGGAGAGGAGGAGAGAAGAGGTGAGGAGGAGAAGAAAGAGGAGAGGGCAGGAGAGGAGAGGAGGGCAGAGAGGAGAGGAGAGGAGGACGAGGAGGAGGAGAAAGAGGACAAGGAGAAGAAGAAAGAGGAGGAGAGAGGAGAGAAGAGGAGAGGAGAAGATAGAGGAGGAGGAGAGGAGAGAAGGACTTCTCCAGCAGGCCTTCGCCTTCTGCATCCATCCCTCTCCACCTTTAAAAAGCTTGTAAAGACCCTTCTCCTCCGAGACTGCTTCCCTTCCTAATAAAACTATCTACTACTAGCCAACTCTTTCCCTAGGTGCCTTATGCCTGTATAAGTGAGTAAGCAGACTACCCTCATACACACAAGAGATACATGTGCCTTAAGTAAGTTTCCCCAGAGAAGGGACACTACAGACACACACACCCCCTACACACACACACACACACACACACACACACACACACACAGTGTTCGTCTACACCTCTGTTAGCTTATTATGTCCTCCTTTTGTATTCTATCCTTGCTTTGGATAAAAAGCATCTTCTAAGTGTAATGTAATGTAATCCTGTGTGTTATGGGCTGATCCTGTGTGTGGTGGGTTGATCGTGTGTGTGGTGGGCTGATCGTGTGTGTGTGTGTGTGTGTGTGGTGGGTTGATCGTGTGTGTGGTGGGCTGATCGTGTGTGTGTGCTGGGCATGGGTGCATATCCAACTCACACAGTGGCCTGCAGAAAAAACAGGAAACTCTTACTCATCTGCAGCTCCATGCTCTCTCTCCATCTCTTTTCTCCATCAATCTCTCTATTGCTCTTTCTGTCATTCTCTATCTCTCTATTTCTCTTTCTGGCTCTGTCTGTCTCTTTCTCTCTCTGCATATAGTTGTGTTAGTGAGTGAGTGAGTGTGTGTGTGTGTGTGTGTGTGTGTGTGTGTGTATGCGTGTGTGTGTGTGTGTGCACGTGTGTGTAGTGAGGCTCTTACTGCTCTAGGGTAGCAGTGTTCTGATGAGAAGCACTAGACAAAAACAACAACAGCAACTAAAAGTCTACAAAAGCTCATGTGGATGGAGGGAAATGAATTATATGAAAAGTCATGAATTCAAAACTAGATCAAAACTACTGAAAAAGTCTTGAATTCTATCAAACGTACTGAATGATATGAAAAGTAATGATTTTTATGAAAAGTACTGAATGCTATGGGGGGGGAGCATCTGAAGGGGGGGGTCTCAGGAGTCAGAGTGTGGGCCCTGAATGCTCCCACATGTACACACACACACACACACACACACACACACACACACATACGCACAGCATGATGATCCAGCTTAATTACGGACCACACCATTTTAATGACCCACTGTCTGACAGTAAAATATAGTGGTAGCTATTAAACACGTATTCCATTAACCTGAAGACACTAAGCACAGTGGTCAGCCGAGGACAACCGTGTGTAACATGTGCCAGAGCAGCAACCCCTATCCCAACCTCAACCCCAAGCCAAACTCCAACCCCTACACCTAGCTCAACCCCAAGCCAAACTCCAACCCCTACACCTAGCTCAACCCCAAGCCAAACTCCAACCCCTACACCTAGCTCAACCCCAAGCCAAACTCCAACCCCTACACCTAGCTCAACCCCAAGCCAAACTCCAACCCCTACACCTAGCTCAACCCCGAGCCAAACTCCAACCGCTACACCTAGCCCAACCCCAACACCTACCGCAAAGCCTAATCCCATCCCTTACCCTAAACCATACCCCTACCCCAACACCGATGCCACCTATGCCAACTCCAACCCCAACCCCTTCCCTCACACTCAACCTTACCCCAACCACAACACCTACGTCAACTCCAACCCCAACTCCTACCCCTACCCCAATCCCAATCCCAATCCCGAGCCAAATGCCAGCCCGAACCCCTATCCCAACCCCTACCCCAAACGCCGACCCCAACCCCTACACCTATGCCACCCCAACCCCTACCCTCACACTACGGGGAAGCACAGGAGAGCAGGAAAGCTGCAATGCAGCAGACAGAGCTGTGATTGGTTCAAAGCACACACTAATCCTGAGGCCCTTTACCATCATTAGCCACTGCAAATGCCAGCCGCCCATTAACTATATCTGACCAACCCAGCCCATAACCTCCCATACAAGACTATTTATATTCTCTGTAGCTTCAAATGGTAACAAATGATCCATTAACACTAACAGCTGTGGCCTAGTGGTGAGAGAGTTGGGGTTGGAATCGGAGGGTTGCAGGTTCGACTCCCGTTTCAGTAGGAAGAATGGGGGTGGGGGAGTAAGTAACTAGTGCCCTCCTGCACCCTCATCCATGGCTGAAGTGCCCTTGAGCAAGGCATCTAACCCTAACCCCACATAGCTCCAGGGACTGTAACCAATACCCTTTACCTAAATAACTGTAAGTCGCTCTGGATAAGAGCATCAGCTAAGTGTAATGTAATAATAATGTATTAATACTGACTTTGTAGGCGATCATAGCTGGGTGTGGGCGGATTACAGCTGGGTTTAAACTGGGAGAGGGGGGCAGATGACCTTTGCCCTCTTGCCAGTGGGTTGCCGCGTCAGTCTCTCCTCTCTTCAGACATCTCACTGTCAGACTAGCCGCTTTGTTCTTCAGCATCTCCCCTCCTCTCCTCTCCCTCCTCTCCTCTCCCCTCATTTCCTCTCCTCCCCTCCTGGCTATTTCTTCTTCTCCTTAGATAACGTCTCTGTTTTTTGCTGTGAAAAAGCACCATTACACCTTCAGGCACTGCCTCTCTCTCTCTGTCTGTCTGTCCGTCTCTCTTTCTCCCTCCCTCTCTCACTCTCTCGCTCACTCTCTCCTCGTCACTCTGTCTCACTTTGTCTTTACCTTTGGTTCTCTCTTTCTCTGTCTTCCTATTTTTTCTATCTCCTTTTAAGTCTCTCTCTCTTTCTTTTTCTCCCTTTCTTCCTTTCTCCCTCTCCCTCTCTCTTTCCATCTCTTCTAACACACACCCCCCCATCTAAATGACAGGCAGTAGAAGGGCTGCCCCCCCCTCCCCCACAAGGGTCAAGTCTTTCTTCCTCTCCCTCTCCCTCTCTTTCTTTCTCCCTCTCTTCCTCTGTCTATCTCTTCTAATGCCTCCCCCCCATCTAAATGACAGGCAGTAGAAGGGCTGCCTTTCTAGTCTTTCTTCCTCTTTCCTCTCCCTCTCTTTCTTTCTCTTCCTCTCCCTCTCTTCCTTTCTCTCTTTCTCTTCCTCTTAATGCACCCCACCACTCCATCTAAATGACTGGCAGTGGAAGAGCTACCACCCCCCCACAAGGGTCTACTCTTTCTTCCTCCCTCTCCCTCTTTCTTGCTCTCTCTCTCCCTTTCTTCCTTTCTCTCTCCCTCTCTTTCTTTCTCTTCCTCTCCCTCTTTTCCTTTCTCTCTTCCTATCTCTCTCCCTCTTAACGCACCCCCCCCATTCTAAATGCCTGGCAGAGTAAGGGTTGTGCCCCCCCCCCCATAGGGGTGTATTGAGCGGCGTGTGAGTGAGAGTGAGTGATGTCTGACGGCTGCCAGGAGCAACACCAGTCCTCTCAGGCGCCGCAGCCTCAGCACCGTCCAGTCCTGTCCATTACCATCTCAAAGAGCACCTCTCCTCCTCTCCATCACCACAGACAGAGGGAGAGAGGGGGAGATGGAAAGAGATGGAGAGAGGGATGGAGAGAGAGAGAGAGAGAGAGAGAGAGAGAGTGAGAGAGACAGAGACAGAGCCATAGGACCGTCCAGCTGACCATTACCATCTCAAAGAGCACCTCTCCATCACCACAGACAGAGAGAGAGAGAGAGAGATGGAGAGAGTGAGAGAGAGAGAGAGAGAGAGAGAGAGAAAAAGACAGAGCCAGAGCACCGTCCGGCTGTCCATTACCATCTCAAAGAGAGTCTGTCCATCACCACAGACAGAGAGTGAGAGAGAGAGAGAGAGAGAGAGAGGGAAACGCTTTCCATCACCGGAGAGAGAGAGAGAGAGAGAGGGAGAGAGAGATGGAGAGATAGACAGAGAGGGAGAGAGAGAGACAGAAAGAGAGATAGAGAAAGAGGGCGATAGATCGAGAAAGAGAGGGAGAGAAAGATAGAGAGGGAGATTGAGAGCGAGAAAGAGAGGGAGAGAGAGAGGGAGAGAGATAGAGAGGGACTGAGAGACAGAGATGTGGACAGAGAGAGACAGAGACAGAAAAAGAGAGAGAGAAGAGGGAACGTGAAAGACAGAAAGCGTGAGAGGGAGTGGGAAAGAATGAGGGTTAAATTTCACAACACGCATTAAACTATTCAGCGCAGTCAAACTCTGAAATGGTCAGGTGAGAAAGGGAAGTGTAAAATGCCAGCCTCATACTCCCACTGTCTGCTTCATGCTTTATGCCCCCCCCACCCCACCCCCCCCTTTCTTTCTCAGGAGCTACTCATTTCTACTTCACTTCAGTCTGACTTCACACAACAGCCCCCCCCACCCCCTGTCCCCCCACTCTCCCTGCCCCCCAAACCCCCCCCCCCCTTTTCTTTCTCAGTAGCTACTCATTTCTACTTCACTTCAGTCTGACTTCACAAAATAGCCCCCCACCCCCACCCTCACCCTCACCCCACCCTTATTTCCTAACTTATAATGCCCACCCCCACCCCCAAACAGTGTCTAAGCCCCACAGTCTTATTTCCTAACTTATAATGAGCATATTCAATCTCAGTTCGACCTGCCACACGCCCCCTTAAAATGCCTCCACAGGATCTGCTGAGAAACGTACCCTCCAATATCCTGTTCAATCCAGACAAAGAGAGAGAGGGAGGAAGAGAGGGAGAGAGTGGCGTAGAGAGGTGGGAAGAGAGGGGGGGGTGGGAAGAGAGAGAGGGAGGGAGAGCAAGAGATAGAGGGCGGAAGAGAGAGAGGTGGGAAGCGAGAGAGGGAGGGAGAGCAAGAGATAGAGGGAGGGAGAGAGTAACAGAGAGCGAAAGAGAGGTGGAAAGAGAGAGTGAAAAGGGGAAGAAGAGAGATGCCCATACAGACAGTAAAGCAGAGGTGGGAGAAGGAGGCAAAGAAATGAAAGAAAAAGTAAGGGAGAGTCAGAGAGAGAGTGAGAGACAGAAAGGGGGAGAGAGAAAGAGAGAGGGTAAGAGACAGACAGAGAAGGTGTGAGGGAGAGAGAGAGAGAGAGAGAGAGAGAGAAAGAGAAAGTGGGCATTTCTAAGGAGAAGCAGAAAGGGAGAGGGGATGAGTGAGGGAGAGTAAGCTGGGGCGTGATAATGAAAAGCAAAGATACTGGTGGTGGGAGAGACACAGAGACACAGACAGATAAGAGTAGAGAGAAGAGGAGAGAAGAGAGGGAGACAGAGATAGAGAAGAGAGAGAGACAGAGAGAAGATCGAGAGGAGAGAAGACAGGGAGACAGACAGAGAAGAGACAGAAACAGAGAGAAAAGACGATAGACACAGACAGAAGAGGAAAGAAGAGAGACAAAGAGAAGATAAGAGAAAAGAGAGAGGCACAGAGAGAGAAGATGAGAGAAGAGAGAGAGACAGAGAGAAGATGAGAAAAGAGAGAGAGACACAGAGACAAGGTGTGAAGAGAGAGAGAAGATGTGGAGAGAGATGTAAAAAGAGAGACAGAGAGAGAAGATGTGAAAAGAGAGAGAGAGAGTGCACGAGAGAGAGAGAGACACCGAGAGCAGACGAGAGAGAGAGAGAGCGTGAGAGAAGATGAGAAAGGAAAGAGAGACACCAAGAGAAGATGTGAAAAGAGGGAGCGCGTGCGAGAGAGAGAGAGAGCGTGAAGATGAAGGACTCCTCTGAGCATCATAAACGTTTCCGTCATCTCACCTGCTCGCTCGTCATCTTATATTGGTGAGAGTGTGCGTGAGTGTGTGAGAGTGTGCGTCAGAGTGCATGCGTGTGAGTGTGAGTGCTGCTCCACCAGGAGTTCGTCTACTAGTCAGGTGTGTGTGTGTGTGTGTGTGTGTGTGTGTGTGTGTGTGTGTGTGTGGGTGTGTGTGTGTGTGTAGTGCTCCACCAGGAGTTCGTCTATTAGTCAGGTGTGTGTGTGTGTGTGTGTGTGTGTGTGTGTGTGTGTGTGTGTGTGTGTAGTGCTCCAGCAGGAGTTGGCCCATTAGTGCGGATGTGCCCCACTGGAAGAGGAGATGTTATTGCTAGCTCATAAGCCACATGCTAACTGCGTGTTTATGTTAACTCAGGAGTGTGTGTGTGTGTGTGTGTGTGTGTGTGTGTGTGTGTGTGTGTGTGTGCGTGTGTGTGTGTGTGTGTGTGTGTGGAGATGTTATTGCTAGCTCATAAGCCACATGCTAACTGCGTGTTTATGTTAACTCAGGAGTGTGTGTGTGTGTGTGTGTGTGTGTGTGTGTGTGCAGAGATGTTATTGCTAGCTCATAAGCCACATGCTAACTGCGTGTTTATGTTAACTCGGTGAACCTCTCCAGAACAGGAGCACCGGCAGTTACCTCTGGCAGAGTGTGTGTCTGTGTGTGTTGCTGTTCTGTCATCTGTGTGTGTGTGTGTGTGTGTGTGTGTTTGTGCGTGTGTGTGTGTGTCTATTCTGTACTGTGTGCCATATGCACACACAAACACACACACACACACACACACGCACACACGCATATGCGCAAGCGGTCATGAGGACGATATGCTGAAACATGCCGACATATGGAGCTCAAACTGCAGAGTTAAACGAGGCCAATTACAACAGCAATCACTCACCCTGTGTGTGTGTGTGTGTGGGGAGGGGTGGGTGTGTGTGTGTGTGTGTGTGTGTGTGTGTATGTGTGTGCGTGTGTGTGGGAGTGGGTGTGGAGGTGGGTGTGTGTGTGTGCGGCTGGGCGGGTCTGTGTGTGAGTGGTGTGTGTGCGTGTGCGTGTGTGTGTGTGTGTGTGTGTGTGTGTGTGTGTGTGTGTTTAAGCTGCTGCGCAATTATCCTCTATGTCCTCCTCTCACATCTCCCACCTCCTTCTCTTTCAGCTAGAGTTTTATTTCTCTTTACTTTCTCTCTCCCTCACTTCTGCTTTCTTGAAGTGTGTGTTTCTCTCTTGCTCTCTGTAACACTCTCTTCTCTCTCTATTTCCCCCTCTGTCCATCTCTCTCTTTCTTGCCCTCTGTAGCGCTCTTATACTGTCTCTATCCCTCTCTCTCTGTCTGTCTGTCTCTCTCTCTTACCCTCTGTCTGTCTCTCTCTTTTACTGTCTGTCTCTCTCTCATTGGTTCATTATGCCATCCATCATGGAGGCTGGCCTTCCCTGTTTGCTTGTTCCTGTGTCTCTCCAATCTGTTGATGGCGTCTCTTTAGAGCGCTACAGAAAGGGAGGAGAGGGGATAACAGGCCATCTACCATTACACAGGGACAGGAAGCGAGGGAGATGGAGAGGGAGGGAGAGCCAGAGAGAAAGACAGATAGAGAGGGTGAGACATAAAGAGAGAGAGGGAGAAAGAGGGAGACAGAGAGAAAGACAAATAGAGAGAGGGCGAAAGGGAAAGAGAGGGAAAAAGAGAGAGAGAGAGAGAGAGAGAAAGTGCACTCACTGCAATCTCAAGACACTTAGTGAACCTTGTATGCCCCACCCTCTGTCAACATCTCTATCGGAAGATTCTGGAAAATGTTGGCGTAAAGACCAGAAAAAAACAACACACACACAACGGCATCAGCACAATTTTCAGGGCGTATGCACATTGCCTTAAAGTGCACCTTCCAACACGTGATATCAGGAATATCGGTTTCAATAGATGAGAATTTCAGTGATTAACTTCTTCAGCTAATTGTGCATATTGTACTGGCTCCTATAAATGACATGCTTTTTAAATCTGTATTGAGCCATGTTCACTTCATCATGTCCTTTTTGGACACACACACACCCACACACACACACACACCCACACACACACACACTTGGGCGCACACACACACCAAACACACACACACACACACACCAAACACACACACACACACACACACACACACACACACACACACACACACCCACACACACACTTGGGCGCGCACACACACACCAAACACACACACACACACACACACACACACCAAACACACTCACACACACACACACACACACACACACACACACAACACACACACACAAGCCCCGATTTTATTCCAATGGCTTCTTTTTTTAACGTAAAAATTGTGCTGACACCACAAACCTGACAGAATGGAATACAAATAAGCCAGAGGGAGGGAGGCCATGGGGGGGGGGGGGGGGGGGGGGGGGGGTGACATCAAGGTGTGTATGGTGGTGAGTGAGAGGCTGGGGTCAGGATGGGGGGGCAGGTCATTCCTGGGTTGCTGATTTGATAGCAGGTCATGCAGAGTCCAGGGAGGTTGATGGGGTGTTATATACCCCACAGCTTGCTTACAGCAAAACTGCTTCTCAAGAAGAGCACCTCGACAGGAGCCATGGTAACACTTTATTTTAGCTATAAATAACTATAAATAGCTGTAAATCTTCCTAATAAGCATTTATTTTGCATTTGTTAACTCTTACGTAACACTTTGTTCATCATTTGGTAACCATTGCTTTTATACCATTTCTCATCGGTAAATAATTTATAAACATACTGACACACATCTGTCTGGATTCCAGTTGACCATCTGTGTGTATGACTGTTTGTCTTTATGCTATTTGCTATATATCTCTCAGCCTGCTGCCTTTCTGTCTATCTGTCTGTCTGTCTATCACCTTCTCTGTCTGCTTTAACATTTGTATACATGTTTATAAATGATTTACTGATGAGAAATAGTGTAAAAGCAAAGTGTTAAGTAAGAGTTAACAAATGCTTATTAGGAAGTAACTATTATAAAAGTGCTACTGGAGCTGTGAACAGGAAATGATTCTGAATAATCTCAGAGGAGACGGGGGAAGGGGGGGGGTAGAGAGAGGTAGAGTGAGTAGAGGATGGAAGGGGCAGAGAAGACAGGCATTTGAGAAGAGGGGAAGTGAGAGGAGAGGAGAGAGGGAGTAGAGGAAAGAGAGAAAGAGTAGAGGGAGGGGGAGAGAGTAAAGGAGGAATCATAGGGACAGTTCTGCGGTGGCAAAGAAGCACAAAAACATCTCAATACACAGGGTGAGAGTGTAAGGGAGTGTTAATTAGCCTTAATTACATGCAGTAGGCTAGCCAGCACACAGCCACACTGCACCCACTGGAGCAAGCAATGCTACTTACTGTTAGCTGGCATTAGCCTCTCTGACCTGCGCTATAGGATGGACTGGGCTAATGGGAGGGGAAGCCAGAGTGTCAATGGGAATTAATTTGTTTACCTAACCAGACAGTGAGCAAGAAGTCACATATAGACATTAACAGAATAGAATAGAATAGAATAGAATAGAATAGAATAGAACAGAACTAAATAAAATAGAATAGAACTAAATAGCATAGAACTAAATAGAAGAGCTAAATAGAAGAGAAGAGAACTAAATAGAATAGAACTAAATAGAAAAGAATAAAACTAAATAGAGTAGAATAGAATAGACCAGAACTAAATATGATACATATAAATACAATAGAACAGCATAGAGTAGAATAAAATTGAACTAAATAGAATAGAAGAGAATAGAACTAAATAGAATAGAACTAAATGGAAGGGTTTGCTTGTATTAGCCAATGCATTAGTTTTTATTCCATCCCCACAGTGCTCTGTAGTGTCTCCTGAGATGTGTGTGCTACACTCCTGCATAAATAATTTGGAATTGAACTTGATTGGATTACATAAGGCTGATTACGGCAAGCTAAAGGGCAATGTCCCAGAATTTATTAGAAAAATGACAGCAGGGACTGAAAAGGGAGAGAGAGAGAGAGAGAGAGAGAGACAGACAGACAGACAGACAGAGTGAGAGAGTGTGTGTGTGTGTGTGTGCGCGTGTGTGTGTGTGTGTGTGTGTGTGTGTGTGTGTGTGTGTGTGTGTGTGTGTGTGTGTGTGTACCACCATGAGAGCTAAAGGACTCCAGATCTTGCTCATGGATCATCTCCACCTTCTCTATCCATCACTGCCTGGACACTGGACCATCAGCACCTCCCACTTTCCTCTCCTCTTATCTTATCTTCTCTTCTCTTATCTCTCCCTCTCCTCTTCTCTCCCCATCTCTACTCTGCCCTAGACACTTCCTCCATGCCTCTCTTCTCTCCCCACCTCGCCTTCTCTCCTTTACTCTCTCCCCCTCTCCTCTCCTCACTTTCCCTCTTTCTCACATGCTTCTCTTCTCTGCCCATTTTGCCTTCTCTCCTCCTCTTCTTTCTTCCTTCTCCTCTCCTTCTCTTCTCTCTCACCCTCTCTCCTCTCATCCATCCTTCCCCCTCCCCCTTCTCTTCCTCCCTCTTTCTCCTCTCCTCCTTTTCTTCTGCTCTCTCACCCTCTCTCCTCTCATCCTATCATCCATCCTTACCCCATCCCCCCTTCTTTTCCTCCCCCATCTCCCCTGTTCTCCTCACCACCTAACCCCCTTGTTCCTCTCCTCCCCCCTCGTTCCTCTCCTCTCCCCTCTACTCTTCCCAGCCCTTGCTCTCCTCTTTCATCTCTCCATCTTCTTACACATGAAGCAGGGGGTGTGCACCATGGGACTGGCCTCTCCTCTCGGCTGCCTGATTAATCAGAGGATGTAACACACACGGATCCCCTCAGCCGTCTGTACTACATGTTCTCATACACGCTCTGTTCTACATGTTCTCATGTTCTCTCTGCATGAGAACATGTAGTACAGAGAGAGTGCATGAGAACATGTAGAACATTCACTCTCTGTTCTACATGTTGTCATACATTCACTCTGTGTTCTACATGTTCTCATAGACTCCCTCTTTTCTACATGTTCTTATACACTCACTCGCTCTGTTCCACATGTTCTCATACACTCTCGCTCTCTGTTCCACATATTCTCATGCGCTCTCTGTTCCACAGGCTGGGGTAATGGAACGGCCTGAATACTGATTCAGTAAACGAGTGTTAAGTCTCTCCCGTCTTCTTTTCTCAGCTATTCTTTCCTCCCCCTCCTCCTCCTCCTCCTCCTTTTCGTCCTTCTCCCCTTTTCTTGCTTCTTTCTCATCTCCTGTCCACTCTCTCTACCCTGCCCCCCCCCAATCTCTCCCCTATTTCCCCTCCATCTCCTCCTCCTCCTCCCCCCATTTTCTTGCTTCTTTCTACTCTCCTCTCCACTCTCTCTCCCCTGTTTCCCCCTTCCCATCTCCCCTACCCCCCCCCCCCCCCCCCATCTCCCCATTACCCTGAGCTGCAGGTGGGAGAAACGTGACTCTGGTTCCCTGTAGGCCCCTTCGCTTCCATCTACATCCAGCGCTCCCCAGCCCCCAGCCCCCAGCCTCAGTGTAATCTCCAGCTCAAACAGACACATATTAATTGGGGTGAGCAGAGCAAACAGAGGAGGCACACACACACACACACACACACACACACACACACACGGAACATGAGAGGGAAAGTGTTTGAGGCACGTGTCTGTCTGTGTGTGTATGTGTGTGTGTCATCGTGCCGACGATGACTCTCTGACAATGAGTGTCCTTTGGAAATATTAGCACATCTGCTAATAATGTGTTATTAGCCAAATTACTGTTAAACAACCATATTTGGGCATTACTGTTAAAAATGCCCAAATATGGTCGTGTAATCAGACACCTTCTATCTAGTATAGCTGATTAGCTAAATTACTGCTAAAGGACCATATTTGGGCATTTTTCTGTTATAAGGCACATTCTATGTTCCGTCTTCTATCTTCTATCACCATGGTGATGTTTGACTGTTGCTCCATTCCACTCCACTCCACTCGCATTTGTATTCCAATCCACAGCTGTGACATGACACTCTCCTCTCTCAGGAGGGAAAAAATACACCCTGCGCTGAAATTGATGCCAGGACTTTTGCTGTCAGAAGTGCATCCATTGTGCACGACCACCATCTGACACCCTTCCAAATAAAAAAAATAAAAAATCCTCCCCTGCTGCAAGACACTCTTCAATCCTCACACACACACACCCCCACCTCCACACACACACACACACACACACACACACACACACACCTCAAGACGCCCCATGGTGGGTGGGGGGGGTTGAGGGTCACTAAGTAGATGCCCTGCCGGTGGTGCGAGTGCTCCATGGCTCTCTGCTGCCACCTGCTGTCCTGTGCTGCCAAGACTGGGCCTGGGACCGTCCACACATTACAGCACGGCACAGCACAGCTCGGCATGGCACAATACACAACACACAACACACAACACACAGCACAGCTCGGCATGGCACAATACACAACACACAACACAGCTCGGCACAACACAGCACAGCATAGCACAGCACAGCACAGCTCGGCATGGCACAACACACAATACACAACACACAACACAGCTCGGCACAACACAGCACAGCTCGGCACAACACAACACAGCTCAGCACATCACAGCACAGCTCAGTACAGCACAGGACGGCACAGCGCAGCACAGCTCGGCACAACACAGCACAATACTACACAGCACAACACAACACAACACAGCACAACACAGTACAGCACAGCACAGCACAGCACAGCACAGCACAACACAACACAATACAGCTGGGGAGAGAGGGAGGGAGGGGGGAAGAGGGAGGGGGGGAGAAAGAGAGAGGGAGAGAGAGAGATACAGAGAGAGACGGAGGGGGGAGAGAGAGAGAGAGGGATCTGGAGAGAGAGAGAGCGGGAGGAA
>CM059272.1:2325671-2338171 GCA_030347295.1 Setipinna tenuifilis
CAGAGCGGGAGAAGCAGCAGGCGTGGGACAAGCGATGCCAGAATATATTCACTCCATCCCATCATCCATCCCAGCCTGGTTCAGTGGGGGCTGTCTGGCAGAGAGAGGAGAGGAGGGGAGAGGAGGAGAGGAGAGGAGAGGAGAGGAGGGGAGAGGAGGAGAGAAGAGGAGGGGAGAGGAGAGGAAAGGAGAGGAGAGGAGAAGAGGGGAGAGAATAGGGGAGGGGAGGGGAGAGGAGAGGAGAGGAGAGGAGAGGACAGGAGAGGGGAGGAGAGGAGAGGAGAGGTGTGCTAACTGTGACTGAAGAAGCGTCTCTTTCAGTGGGCCGAGGGACAGTAGGCCTGTATAGAGAATGCCCTTGTATGCCTACTGAAAGCTGCATTAAAGAGTACAGGTCAAAAGGTAGAGCAGAGCAAAGCAGATAGATAGACAGATGCAATGGCAGAGAGGGATAACTGGTCGTCAATCACACAGGCAGGCAGGTTGTTATAGGTTGCTATAGTGGATTTTGACCTATCGCAGGGGGTTTTGGAATGAAAGGCCAGTCTGTGTAGTGTATTTACATGCGCATCATGGAAATCAGCAATTAGGGGCTCCGACTGAGCAAGGGGCTACCAGCTCACAGGTGGCGAGTTCCGATCTGTGTGAGCACACACACACACACACACACACACACACACATCCTGATCAAACTCTTTTTAACTCCTCACCACTCGCCGTGTAGCTCTGCAACACTGTAGCCACTAGATGACTGCATAGAAACATTAATGGCACCATTTGAGCTTTACTACACTACATGTTGTGTTTTCACTTATTTGTATTATATACAAGCCTTACTTTACTTTTTGCTATGTTTGTATTGTTATGTTTTGTCATCAGGTTTTATTGCATTGTTTATAAGATGTTTAGTGTTCACTGTGGGCCTTGCACCCTTATAAGTTAAAAGTGCTGTGCAAAATCCTTTTACTTACCTGAAAACTAAATAAGTGTTCCTTGGTTGACAGTGGGTGAGGGGTCACAGAAGTCATGTACATGTACAAAAGGCCCAGTGCAGACACCCTCCTCTGATAGCAGCATACCCACTGCCTCCCCAATCAGGCCAGTCTGTGTAGTGTATTTAAATAAGTGCATCATGGAAATCAGCAATTAGGGGCTCCGACTGAGCAAGGGGCTACCAGCTCACAGGTGGCAAGTTCCGATCTGTGTGAGCACACACACACACACACACACACATCCTGATCAAACTCTTTAACTCCTCACCACTCACTGTGTAGCTCTCTGCAACACTGCATCCACTAGGTGACTGCATGGAAACATAAATACATAAATACAGTGACACAACCACAAGATGTTGAGTGCATTCACATTTGAGTTGTAAAAAAAACAACCTTGCAAAATCAACCTAGATCTGTTACGTACAGCCAGCCAGCCAACCAACCCCCCTTTTTGGGGGTGCAGGGCCCCCCTTTTCTCCCCTACCAACAGACAGGCCTTCATCTAGTGCAGTGGTTCTTAACCTGGGTTCGATCGAACCCTAGGGGTTCGGTGAGTCGGTCTCAGGGGTTCGGTGGAGCCTCCGCCGCAGAGGTCAAGATACACATGACATCATTTTGTGCACCAGTAAAAAAAATCATATTTTATTTTTTACTAAAGAAGGGTTCGGTGAATGAGCATATGAAACTGGTGGGGTTCGGTACCTCCAACAAGGTTAAGAACCACTAATCTAGTGCCGTTACCTTTACAGACAATCCACCCTCCCAACCCCAACTGCCCCTTATGCACCCCCCCCCCCCCCCATCACCCATTCTACCCCTGCCCTTCATCAGGCAGACACCCCCCACCTTGCTACATCGACTGTGCTGTGCAAAATCATTTTACTTACCTGAAAAGTAAATAAGTGTTCCTTGACGGTGGGTGATGGGTCACAGAAGTCATGTACATACATACACTGGCAAAAAGTCATCGGTTGCCACCTCCATATTGCTGTACACATGCGGCTTAGCAGGACTTTATGAGCTCCCAGCGTGAATGTACATGCGCAGCAGGTTGTGGAAATTAACTTTGCAAAATTTGAACTTTTACCAGCCACTGACAAAAAAAGGATAAAATTCACCAGACACTCAAAAGTAAATTACTATTTGGTGTCCAAACTCTACCAGCCGCTTTCATATTTTACCAGCGCTTGGCTGGTGGCTAGTGCGAATTTCCATCCCTGATGCGCAGGGGAGTGGGTTGAGGTTCAAGTAAGTGTTGGGTGCTTTGTACCGACATGCTGTTCAGTCTTTGAAAACGTAACCTACTCCAATCCCCTGAACTCATCTGATTTATTTTGTTTATTTTTATTTTTCCAAGTCAATGACCTGGAATTATGTGCAAACATCGTTGAATATACATACACTTTAAACAGCATTGATTTGGTTTTTTTCTCTCTCACTTTCTCTTTCAATCAATCTCTGTTAGCAGTGGTCAATTAGTTTCGCCTGTTAGATATTGATCGGATGACATTACTGAGTTGAGGCAAACGCTCACTTTGAACAGGCTGTCTACACAAAACAGACAGTCAGCATTCACAGGACCAACACATCCACAGGCGCACAGTAGCACTGTCATCAGTTACGATACAGCCTCACAACTGATTCAGTGGTGTTACCATGCTATGGCCATTGACTGTATGTTCTTTGCTTTTCTCTAATATGTCTTTTATTTACCTTATACTTATTTTACACATATTTTATCTTTTATGCTTTTATAATGTTCTTCGCTTTTATTTTTGTTAAGCACATTAAACTGCCTTTGTGTATATAAGATTCATAATATACAGTCTATGGTTGTGACGGCCATGAGATCCGCAGTAATGGAGAATAAAAGGAAAAGGTTACATTACATTACACTTAACAGACACTTTGATCCAAAGCGACTTACAAAAAGGAGGACAATGACAGAGAAAAGTTTAGAGTGACCTCCCCTTGTGACAGGCAAGGGTACAGCCAGACAGTTTGTTTCCTCACAATAGTGATACAGCAGGAGTGTTTTAACCACAGATAGGCCCACCACCCCTCCCCTCTAGAACCTGAAGAAAACAGGCTGTCTACACAAAACAAAGTCAGCATTCACAGAACTGACACATTCACAGGTATACATATAGTAGTACTGATATCAGTTACGATCAAAGATTCTAGCGTGTAGCACTCACAACTGATGCATTGCTGTTACTATGTTGTTGTGATGGCCATGAGATCCACAGTTATGCAGAATAAAAGGAAAAGTTTTCCCTCACAGTAGTGATGCAGCAGGAGTGTTGAAACCACAGGTAGGCCCACCAGCCCCCCTGGAATCCGAAGAAAACAGACCGTCTACACAATGTATGTATGTAGACTATGTAGTACTGTCATCAGTTATGATCAAGATATGCTAGTGTGTAGCGCACACAACTGATGCAGCAGTGTTACCATGTTGGAAAAGGTTTTCGCACAGTAGTGATGCTGCAGGAGTGTTTTAACTCCCCCCCCTCTCTCTGGAGTCTGAAGGAAACCATCCCTCCTCCTGCATTCCTGTCACGGGGAAGCCACCCAACGATGAAATGAATACCAATAGTCCAAAACAACATTAAATTATAGTGCTTATCTGTATCTGGTCCACTTAGCCCCCCCTCCCGGGACACCCAAATTGGCCTTCTGCAATTTCCCCCCTTTTCTAAAAACAGAAACCGTCAAAACCCCCACACTCGTGATGGAAGGAAGAGCTCCGTTCCTGGCCAAACGGATATTTACCGCTTTAGAGTTTATTCAATTTACACACCAGCCAGTGATGACCTAAACAAGTGAGTGGAAAATCAAATAGCTTGGTCTTCAGGAGTCTGTGCTATTACATATTTGACTGCACATGAGTAATTATTAAAGGTGACTTTACCTTTTTTATTCATCTGTGTAGGCCCTGTGAAGAGTCAGGCACGCAAGTAAGTAATATTCAGTAACCTAGCAACAGCAACCTCTCTCTCTCTCAGCAGTCTCCCATAAAAAATGGAAAAAAACAGCAGCAATGTTGTCCTCAATCAAATTATACAAAAACAAACCCAATTTTCTCCACTCCCACTCACTCAGAAGCTTGGCAAGCGACGGTTCCAAATTAGAATTTTCAAGGATTCTAAAGAACCCTTTTGGCATGACTGGGGCACAGCTGATCTGATCAGATCTGATCTAAAGTACAACTGTCTGGTGCACAATGGGCACAAAAAGCCCTTTTTTCCTCTCCGTCTCTCAGTGTCTCTCTCTCTCTCAGTCTCTCTGTCTCTGTCTCTCTCTGTCGACAAAGTCGGCCCTCGGAGTCTTTTTTCCTGATTACGGAATGTGCCAATCAATCTGTGATTGACAGCATGACAACATAACAAGGGCGGCGTGCGCGAGTGCCCCCTGGTCACCTTTGATTGGCAGGGTTGTCGTGACGATGATTAGTCTGTGTTCGACACAGCAGGAGCTGTCTGCTTCGGGGAGCAGACGGCAGCTGAAACCGCTCCATGCTGTTTCTACGGGGACCAGTACACACAGGCACGGCTTCCTGGCCAGGTCACTCAGCCCCAGCCCCAGCCCCACACCAGCCCCACACCAGCCCCAGCCCCACACCAGCCTCAGCCCCAGCCCCAGCCTCCCAACCCCAGCTCCAGCCTCAGTCCCAGTCCCAGCCTCAGCCCCAGCGCCAGCCCCAGCCTCAGCCTCAGCCTCAGCCTCAGCCTCAGCCCCTTCCACAGCCCCAGCCCCACCCCCACCCCCAGCTCCAACCCCAGCCCCAGCCTCCCAGCTTCCCAGGCTCATATAGCCCAACCTTCCAGCCCCAGCTCCAGCTCCAGCTCCTTCCAGAGCCCCAGCCCGAGCCATGTGTGCACATTACAGTACAGACAGCACAGGTCAATATGGGCATGAAAACAATGATTAGGAAAATACACTTTTGCATACTAGGCGAACAGACAGATATTACATTACACTTAACAGACGCTTCTATCCAAGTTGCAATATGTTACTAAAGAATTTCTGTAATGTCGTAGTAATGTAAGAATTTCTCCTTCAGCCAGTGGAACAGCAAATCGTTCCACAGATGGAGCAGTGTGTACCAACTACGACTCTTCATGATGAACAAGTTTCTCTTGACGCGTGTTAGTTTTAGTGTCTTTTACTAGTGTTAGCTTTAGTGTCTCTCTTTACGTGTTAATTTGTAGTTTTTCTCATGTGTTCGTTTAAGTTTCTCTTTACACACGTTAGTTGTAGTTGTTCGCTCTTTACATGTGCTCGAAACGAAACAACAAACTTGAACTCTCACGTGTGTTAGCTTTAATTGCTCGCTCTTCACGTGTCCCTTAACAGCGCCTGTGAACTTTTAGTTACTCCTTGTCCGTCTCAGCCTCCTGGTCCACGTAAACAAACAGCAAACGTGTGTGTGTGTGTGTGTGTGTGCACGTGGAGAGCCCTGAGAACCTTTGCCAGGCTGCATCAACATCACAATTAAAGCAGCGCTAAATGAAAAAGACGGCGTTGGCGCTCCCCTTCGCTGTGTGTGTGTGTGTGTGTGTGTGTGTGTGTGTGTGTGTGTGTGTGTGTGTGTGTGTGTGTGTGTGCGTTGGCGCTCCCCTTCGCTGTGTGTGTGTGTGTGCGTGTGTGTGTGTGTGTGTGTGTGTGTGTGTGTGTGTGTGTGTGTGTGTGTGTGTGTGTGTGTGTGCGCGTTGGCGCTCCCCTTCGCTGTGTGTGTGTGTGTGTGTGTGTGTGTGTGTGTGTGTGTTGGCGCTCTCCTCCGCTGCGGCCGCCGCCATCTGTTGGGCCTACAGCCATGATTAAAGTGCTGCTGCCACACCACAGCCACCCAGAGAGAGAGGGAGAGAGAGAGAGAGAGAGAGATAGAGAGAGGGAGACAAAGAAAAACAGAGAGAGAGAGAGAGAGAGAGACACACAGAGAGACAGAGACAGAGAGAGAGAGAGAGAGAGAGAGGGGGAGACAAAGAGAGACAGAGACAGAGAGAGAGAGAGAGAGAGAGAGAGAGACACACAGAGAGAGGGACACACAGGCAGAGACACACAGACGGAGAGAGAGAGACAAAGAGAGAGAGAGAGAGGGGGAGACAAAGAAAAACAGAGAGACAGAGACAGAGAGAGAGAGAGAGAGAGAGAGAGAGGGACACACAGACAGAGAGAGAGACACACAGACGGAGAGAGAGAGACAAAGAGAGAGAGAGAGAGACAGAGAGAGAGAGGGGGAAAGAGAGTGGGAAAGAGAAAGCTGGAGAGAGAAAGACAGACAGAGAAAGAGAGAGGGACAAAGAGAGACACACACAGGGACACCGAGAGATGCTGGAGAGTACAGACAACAGGTGACCTGGTAATTAGTGTCCAATCCCAGCATCCCAGTGGTGCTGCCCTCTAAACGCCACGGCAACGCCTGCATCTGAATTAGCATACTCCTCCTCTCTATGGTCAAGGATGCACACACACTGACGCATACACACACACACACAAACGTAGACACAAACATACAGACACACACACACACACACACACACACACACACACACGCAGAGACACACAGAGACACACACACATACACACACATACACACACACACAGGCAGAGACACAGGCAGAGACACAGACACAGGCAGAGACACAGACACACACATTTGCCCAGCCCCAGAGGTGATTTTAACATTACTGCAGCACGGGTGGGGGGGGGGGTCAAATATCAGACAGAATTATGGTTCTGGAGGCCCAGCTGCTTACTGCATGGTCATTAGGCATAGTTGGCTAACGCTAGATCTACTTTTTTTAAAACATGAACCCCCACAACCTTCATAAACTCTACAAACAGTGAAGGTGATTATAGTTTTGTTGCTACCAGAAGCAGCTGGTTACTTTCAGCAAAGTGAATGTGTTAAATATGTAAACGCAATTTTACATCATTACATTACATTACACTTAGCAGATGCTTTTATCCAAAGCGACTTACAAAAAGGAGGAGGAGGAGGAGTTTTAGAGAAGGAGTTGACCATACAGTGATATGAGTGACTTTCGAAGAGTATACTTACAGTACATCATTTGGACAAACATGGGCAATAAACATTTCAATTTGCAACTCTCCGCCTTTCCCTCTAAGTCTGGCAGGCAAGATCCTTCAAGCACATTATTACATTACACTTAGCAGACGCTTTTATCCAAAGCGACTTACAAAAAGGAAGAGGAGGAGAAGGAGGTGGGAGCTTTAGAGAAGGAGTTGACCATACAGTGATGTACAGTATACTTTTCAAAAGTCACTCACATCAGTTGGACAAACATGGGTAATAAATATTTCAATTTGCAAATCTCAGAGTCTCTCTCTAAGTCTAGCAGGCCAGATCCTTCAGGCAAAGAGTTACCCTGCTGGTCCATAGTGATGAGTGACTTTCGAAAAGTACACTGTATTGTTCATTAGTCTGACAAACATGGGCAATAAACAGTCTCTCTAAGTCTAGCAGGCCGGATCCTTCAGGCACATTATTACATTGCACTTAGCAGACACTTTTATCCCAAGAGACTTACAAAAAGGAGGAGAAGGAGATGAGAGTTTTATAGAAGGAGTTGACCATACAGTGATGTGAGTGAGGATATAGCCTACATTTCGAGGGGTATACTGTTAGAGTACATGAGTGGGACAAACATGGGCAATAAACATTTCAATTAGCAAATCTCAGAGTCTCTCTCTCTCAGTCTAGCAGGCAAGATCCCTCAGGCACAGAGTTACCCTGCTGGTCCATAGTGAAGAGTGACTTTGGAAAACTATACTGTTACAGTACATCAGTTGGACAATAGGGCAATAAATTATTTGCAAATCTCAGAGTCTCTCTCCAAGTCTAGCAGGCAAGATCCAAAACAACTTACAAAAAGGAGGAGGAGGAGGAGCTGACCATACAATGATGCAAATCATTTTCGAAGAGTATACTATACACCAGTCGGACAAACATGGGCAATAAACTATTCAATTTGCAAATCTCATAGTCTCTGTCTCTCCACGTGTACCAGCCCAAATCCCTCAGGCACATTATTACATTACACTTAGCAGACACTTTTGTACAAAGCGACTTAGAGGAGGAGTTTTAGAGGAGTTGACCATACAGTGATGTGAGTATACTATTACAGTACATCAGTGGGACAAACATGGGGCAATAAACATTTCAATTTGCAAATCTCAGAGTCTCTCTCTCTCTGTGCCTGGAGGTTCTGGTCTGCTAGACTTAGAGTTACCCCACTGGTCCTCCAAGGCCATTAAATCTGCTCGAGCACTATTTGCTCCCAGAGTTATACCCCAAACCCGCAGCCAAGAAACTCTGGCTCAAGCTACAAACGGCCTGTGCACTTCAGGAGCCGTGATAATAGAAATTACAATCTGTGCAACATCAATATTATTAAAGTGTCGGCCTCTGATAATAACCAGTGTTTTATTGTCCAGAAATCCTGTGCTGTGCTCATCGCATTTCGCATATCGTGCGGCTGCAGTAATGTGGAAAATCAATCACGGCTTCTAGCATTGCGCTTCCATCAGGCCTGGAGAGAGACACGCCCACAACCAGGGGTGCTGACCAATCAGGATGATGATGATGATGTTGGGCGCCGTGGCAACTGCTGAAGCGTACAGTACCTCCAAGTCATTCACATCTGGCGTTAGCGGAGTTCATTAGCTTCCAAACGGGTGCTATACAATATGGCGAGACGTCAAGGCGTCGTGAGTCACTGAGCTCTGCGTTGGTGTTGGACAACACAGCACGACGCTAATGGCTTGACGGATGAGAGAGTTAAAATCAAAACGCCGCACTGAGCTGAACAGCAACGCTGACACTCTCATTTTTCTTGGTTTTTAATTACACAACGGTCAATTACTTTCAATTAAACTGGTAACCAGTGTTTCGATTAGTTTAAATGGGGCTCTACTTGAGAGATGGGGATAGGGAGATGGGGAGAGAGAGAGGGAAAGAGAGAGAGAGGGAGGGAAAGAGAGAGTGACAGAATAAGAGAGAGCAAGAGAAAGAAAGAAAGAA
The DNA here is from genome assembly GCA_030347295.1 of Setipinna tenuifilis. Taxonomy (NCBI): domain Eukaryota; kingdom Metazoa; phylum Chordata; class Actinopteri; order Clupeiformes; family Engraulidae; genus Setipinna; species Setipinna tenuifilis. Next base: position 2,334,717 of record CM059272.1, read on the forward strand.
AGAGCAACAGAGAGAGACAATGAGAGAACCAGAGAGAGAGAGAGAGAGAAAGAGCAAGCAAGAGAGAGAGAAAGGGAGGGAGAAAGATGCATTTCCTATTGTTGTATCACTCTGGGCTTTTTTAATCTTTGGAGGTGCTTATTGAATGATCTTTGAATCGTCCATAAACATTGGATGACAATAAAAACGTGTTAATTAAGTCCGACTGCTTTCTCTGTGGGAGATACACCGCCAGTTGTCCTTTTTTTTTTAAGTATATTTTAGGGCTTTTTTTTCCTTTATTGTGACAGGACAGTGAAGAGCAGGACAGGAAGTGAGTGGGAGAGAGAGAGAGAGATAGGGTAGGGTTTGGAAATGACCCAGGCTGGATTTGAACCTGGGTCCACATAGGCACTTACCCATTCATGGTACATGGTGCTCTAGGCACTGCGCCTCAGCACACCCCCATCCCCCTGTCAGTTATCCCATTAAAACAGGCCAATTGGCTCTCATGTTCGTACCGACCCAAAAGGTGAATCTGCACTAAAACACAAATGGCATTCAAACTTTCGAGCAGGTGGGAAATGGGGCCGCCCTAATGAGATCTGTATGGCTGCCGTAACACCTGAAACTGTTAGGTCGTTGTCCTTTGCAAAAGGTTGAAGAGAGTGTGCCTCCCATACAGTACTGTACATCACATGACCCAATTACTTTCCCCAAAAAGCAATCAAACTCGCATCAGGTTCTCATAAAATTGCCCCATAATCTCTCTGGCAGATGACCACAGATGTTAGACACTGCAAACAGCGGCCGACGGAGAGTTAGAAAGCCATTAGAGAGGCTGGGCCGGTCTAGGTAAATGTGCTACCCCATGGTTCATTTGGACTACAGGGAGGAAAGAAACACACTGAGGTGGAGAGAGACAGGGAGAGAGAGAGAGAAAGAAAGAGACAGAAAGGAAGAGAGTGAGAAAGACACAAAGAGAGAGAGAGAGAGAGAGGCGTAGGTAAATGTGGTACCCCATGGTTCATTTGGACTACAGGGAGAAAAAAAACAAACTGAGGTGGAGAGAGTCATTAGCAATATGACTTCAAGTTGAAATTGCTGAACGTAACCTAACACCTTTTTTTCACACTGTTTGCAAGGGACGTCTTTCTATATTATGATTAAAAATGTACAAAAAAAATAATGATAACTTTTACTGTCAGACAACAAGGGATGCTGCTTTCACAGCTGCTGGTCAGAGAGAGGGAGAGAGAGAGAGAGGGAGAGAGAGAGAGAGAGAGAGAGAGAGAGAGGCCGGTCTAGGTAAATGTGGTACCCCGTGGTTCATTTGGACTACAGGGAGAAAAAAAACAAACTGAGGTGGAGAGAGTCATTAGCAGTATGACTTCAAGTTGAAATTGCTAAACGTAACCCAACACCTTTTCTTCACACTGTTTGCAAGGGACGTCCTTCCACATTATGATTAAAAATGTAAAAAAAAAACTTTCAGACTGTCTGAAAACAAGGGATGCTTGCACAGCTGTTGATCAGAGAGAGAGAGAGAGAGAGAGAGAGAGAGGGCGAGTGATAGAAAGGGAAGGAGAGAAAGAAGGAGGGAAGGAGATCAATAGGAAGAGAGAGAGAAAGACAAAGACACAGAGACAAACAGAGAAAGAGTGAAAGAGTGAGAGAGGGTGAGTGATAGAGAGGGAAGGAGATAAAAGAGGGAGAGTGAGAGAGAGAAAGAGAGAGAGATAGATAGAGAGCGAGAGAGAGACAGACAGAGAGCAAAAGTGCGAGAGGGAGAGTGATAGAGAGGGAAGGAGATAAAGAGGGAGAGAGAGACAGGGAGAGGGAGAGAGAGAGAGATAGAAGAAAAGAGAGAGAAAGAGAGAGACGGAGGGAAAGAGAGAGAGATAGAGTGAGAGAGAGAGAGATAGAGAGACAGATCCACAGGACAGAAAGAAAGCGCCCTGTTCTGTCCTCTTTGTCATTCCGAAATGAAATTCCTTATTTGGGGCAAGTCATCTTGTTTGTTTACAGCAAAGTTGGCCTCAGTAGCCATTTTAAATCACCATGGGGACGCCATCCAGGTAAACAGATCAATAACACAACAGAATTTAATCAATGCCTTAGGCAACTACATTTTCTTATTAATTTAAGGTAATTGCATACATGTAGATTCGTATTAGATATCATATTGACCGTATACACATAAAATACCACAATAAATATTGTCACAAAATACCAACAGATAGTAACATAACACATGAGTTTATATCACTCAGCTTGTAGGCCGCAACATAAAGTGGAGACTGACAACAAGGGTGTTACAAAATAAGCTACTTTTTAAATAGATTAAATGAGCTACTTTTTTAATAGAATAAAAGACCAAGGTTGAAACAAAGACAAATGCAGGGGATGAACAGTCACACCAACAAAACAAACAAACAAAGAAAGAGCGGAAAGAGTTTCAAGGAGAGGGCGAGGCAGAGGCAAACAAACAAGGTCTTTTATAGCCACACGTATCACAGGTGACTTGTGGAGTCCGAGCCTGCACTTACACCACATGGCCAGAGGGGGCGCCAAAGGGACGGAGCTGCAGACATATACTGCAGTGCAGCGCTATGTAAGTGGAACACCGGCAAAGACGTCCTTTATAAATCAGACTGGTTGCGAGAAAACGTGACCTTACCTCAGAAGGGTTTTAGACACAAGGCAGCAGAGTTCAGAAGTGCAGTACTAGATCACTAGCGCTGTCTTATGGCTCCGGAAAAAGGCTGGACAAAATGGATATGGCAATAAAGCTAAAAGTGGAGCATATTTTTATGGCTCTGGACAAACGCTGTCAGATTGCCTATAAAGCTAGCTGATTCAAACAGATTGGACGCGTAGCAGCCACAGCCAAAAGCCTTCTCTGCAGGGGCGAATCTAGACCATTTTTAGGGGTGCCAAGGCACCCCCGTGAAACTGCTCGGCACCCCCTGGCTCAGTGCAAAATGAATAATATATTATATATAATAATAGTGTTGTGTGATAAGCACTGGGGGCCGGGCACCCCTAAAGACCAGATGCTAAAATCGCCCCTGCTTCTCTGTCCAGTCCAGTTGGGTAATAATTGTGTTAGTGTGCCACGCACACACACACACACACACACACACACACACACACACACACACACACACGGGCACAGCTGACATTGCATATTTTTCAGCAGCAAGGCTGTTGTCTCTGATGAGTGTGGAGTGGAGGCAACTTGATTTGTTTTTATTAGCGTGAGTGACAGGCTGTTGGCGGGAAAGGGGAAACGGGGACTGTCACACTTACGTAATCTGCCTCACGGTGACAAAACTATCAGGGTGAAATTAGGCCAGCGCTATTCCTGTGTCCCACAGACCGGCACGCCAGCGCACACACACACACACACACACACTGGCACACCAGCACACACACACACACACACACACACACACACACTGGCACAGTCCATG
>CM059272.1:2343171-2398171 GCA_030347295.1 Setipinna tenuifilis
TGGCACAGTGATGCTTTTTAGGGAAATGTTACCCGTGTGTTTGGGTAGGCCTTTTTTTTATTATTTGTATTTTCTTTGTGCAAGATTTTTTTTTCTCTTTTTTTTGCTATTCCTTTGTTGTTAGCCATTTAGTCGTCTAGTTCCCAGTATGTGTGTTTTAATAGAAAAACAAGTTCTACAAAGTCATACACAAACACTTAACCACTCACCCAACAGGCAACACACACAACTGCTTGGGGAGCCCAGGCTACTGAAGTGTTTGGTTAGGCCTTTGTTTGTATTTTCTTTGTGTAAGATTATTTTTCTCTTTTTTTGTTATTTCTTTGTTGCTATTCTTTTAAAACATACATACTAGACAACTACATGGCTAACAACAAGTTCTACAAAGTCATACACAAACACTTAACTAGCCAACAGGCACCACGCACAAGTGCTCGGGGATCCCAGTCCACTAAAGGGTCTCGGAGGGCCCACAATCTTTAAACTACAGCAGTCACAGGCAGTTTTCAGCAAAAGTGGTGGGTGTGTTTCTGGGAGCTACATGAGTCTAGGTTTGCTCATTTCAGCTTTTAAATCAACAAATAACAATAAAAATATAGGGCAACACTATTTGAAGGTGTCTTCATAAGGGTGACATAACCATGTTATAAACATGACATGACACATGTTATAAATATTAATGATACTTCATTCATGTTTATGACTGTTGTCATTAAGGCCTCACGGCAAGCCATCCCACTTCTGACACCATTTGTAGTGGAGGGGAGAAGTCACCCCACCAGGATTCAAACCCGGGTCTCCAGGGTACCAAACCTGCGCTTTGACCACAACGCCAAAGAGCCAGACTCTTTGGTATGGCAGTCAGAGGCCACCCACAACCCTAGTGATGGTCACTCTGTCACACTGACACAGACACACACGCACACCAACACACACACACACACACACACACACACACACACACACCCACAACCCTAGTGATGGTCACTCCGTCACACTGACACAGACACACACGCACACACACACACACACACACACACACACACACACACACACACAACCCTAGTGATGGTCACTCCAACACAGCTCCCCCAAAGATCCCATAGTTTTACACCCTTGGAGAAGTTAAACTGTTCCACAGCCCCTAATGAATATGGCATCGTCTACCTTTTTCATACTGTAGCAAAACTCAAAGACAGAAAATTCAGAAAGCTATTCCCCACATATATCACACTACTGAATTAATAAAAATGTCTGAATAAATAATTATCTGGCTTTTACTCTTCCTGTATAAAACTCTTACAGTAGTTTTTCAAGTACTTGAAAAAAGAGAGTTACTTTCTTTCATCTTGTTCCATAGTCTCCTCCAATCCTGTTCTCCACAGTGCAGCCAAACATGTGACAAGCGAAAACACACAGAAAGCTCTGACGGCCAAACATCTGTAAATAGCCGGTTAGAAATGAGCTTATCATGGAACTCACTCATAAACTGCTTTTACGCTTTTCTGTAACCCCCACCCCGTCATTATGCATTTCAGAAAGTTGCCTCAACATGATTTTCAGATGGGGGGGGGGGGGGGGGGGGGCAGCAGGTGGCGTTTCACCTGCCACACCACCCCCCCACCCCCCCGATCTGAAAATTACGTTGAGGCAACTTTCTGAAGTACATAACGAGGTGGGGGGGGGATTAACAGGGCCTTGTCTGATGGCTCATCTGTCGAGGAGCTCCCAGGCCCCTATCACAACACTCCAAAGCTAAATCTGTGGGGAGGGGGGATGGAGGTTGTCTCGGTGTATAAATTTGAAGAGACACTAAGAAAAGCTGCCACTGGCATGGCTGCCAGCTCGTGATGGCACTCTAGAACAGACCCGACACACACACACACACACATACACACCTCTCACACACTTTTACACTGCACTGAAACGCAAACACACACAGGCCTGAGCTGTGTTTGACAAACGCAGAGCCAGAGCAGGGCCATTGCCACAACACTTACTGCAATTTGCCCCGTGCGACTGCCCTGCCTGTCCACACACTGGCACAACACTCACGGCAAAACACAACACAACCTTGAGCTCACACATGCACATGTGCAGACACACAGTCAGCAACACACACACACACACGGCAACACACACACTGCAAAACACACACTGCAAAACACACACACACGCGCACGCGCGCACACACACACACGCACACACACACACACACAAGGCAACACACACACACACACACACAAGGCAACACACACACCAGGCAACACACACACGCACACCCACACGCGACAAAACACACACACACACACACGCACACACACACCCACACACACGTGACAAAACACACACACACAGAAGGCAACACACATGCACACACGCACTGGCACAGGAGTACCCATGACAATGAGGTCAACACACACACACACACACACACACACACACACACACACACACACACACACACGGCAACACACACACACGGCAACACACACACACACAGGCAGAACACTGGCACACTAGTACCCATGACAATGAGGTCTTGAGACATTCAGGGGGGAAATTGTTTGCCAGCGTGAAATTATAGTCGTCATGACAAGACATTCAATCACTGCCGCTTTATTTTATTCCACTGACGTTCGTTTGTGTATTATTATTATGGGATGGATAAAAGAGGTGGGGGCAAGTAAACAAGTGAAATTGCAGATGCTTTTCAAAACGCACGAAAATCAAGCAGCTTTCACCACGGCTATTACCACGAGTTTGAACTGAAAAAACGATGAATCAATTATGCATACGCCCCCAGTGCTGAAATTAAATTTCTCATCTCAAAACTACTATAAATGCAAATAAAAGAAAGAAAATGTAGTCTGATTCATTATGTGCGCACAACACATTCAACACAACGCAACACATACACACCAAAACCCAAAACCAAACCCATTCTCTGAAGACCACAAAAGGTGGAATATATTTGTGTTCCATCTGAATGACAACGAAATAAGTCAGTCCGCCCATGTTTGATTCAATAAGACGTTTTTCTGCGGCCCTTTCTGTTTTTGCCTCTTTAAAGGAATTCTATTTCTCTTCATAGATTTAATTTGCACCATCTCGTTGCTGTCGTAAACACTTCTGCAGTCCGTATGTGAGTATGAGTGTGTGTGTGTGTGTATGCGTATGTGTGTGTGTGTGTGTGTATGTGTGTGCATGCGTATGTATGTGTGTGTGTGTGTGTGTGTGTGTGTGTGTGTGCGTGCATGCGTGCGTGTATGCATGTGCGTGCCTGCGTGTGTGAGAATGGCTAAATGTGAGGTATTGTTTTTGCTTCTTTAAAGGAATTCCATTTCTCTTATATATGCCTTTACTCATGGTTAGTGTTGGCTGAAGCCATTTATTGTCAAACACGTGTGTTTACTTTATTTAAATCATAATGACAACCATTTTTCAGAAGGTCATTTGGGTAGTTTCTGTTAAGAAATCATCCATTCTGCCAGGGCATGTAAACTTAAGAGCACAACTGTAGGTGTGCAAGCTACTGTCAGACTCTAGGGCACCAACAGTGCAGAGTTCATCACTTTACTTCAGCCCTTTACAGCTGAAGCATTAAAGGCATAAAAGTGGCTCCCAAAATGCATAACTATACGCAGCCTTTGAACTGGCTGTGTACTGTTCACCCACGCAAGCTGGTTATTACCTACCCACACACACACACACACACACAGTTTAATGCTTTTATTTGGATCGTTACAGATCCAAACACTGATGGAAGTACATCATAGCAATAGTTAGGCTTGACTAATTACAAAATGTCGTGTATATAGATTGTTGCGCACACACACACACACAGGCTCAGTTACAAAACATTAAAGACTTGAATTTACTATAGTTGAATGTGTTGCAGTGTTTTGCTGGACTTCTGGTAAACACCTACAACACAGTGTGCATTAATAGGCAGGCTTCTGTGTACACACACACACACACACACACACACACACAGCCAGCAGCTGCTATGACAACTGTTTATCAGTGGTCAAAATTCACACTGCCAGCAACGGGTCAGTGACCTCCTGTGCCATCGCTACCGGTTACGCCTCAGGCCTGGCTGGAACACCTGCTGAGAGGTATCCATGGCAACGCCACCTTCCCACCACCCCCCCAAGGAGAGGGTAGCAAGGACCAAAATCTAACAAGACGAGACAGACGATGAACAGCTACAGTCGAAGAATGCAGTATAGCGCATTAGTTACACATGACTGCATCTTATTCACAAGTGGTGTTTACTAGGAAGGTGAGAGTCCTAAAGAGCAACATTAGCGTTTCTCTCTCACATACATAATTTTCAGTCACCACAAGTATCTGACTAACAGGGATCAGGGCTAGAGCTGAAGATCTTTGCCCAAGGCCGATGGGACCAGACAGGTTCAGTCGGGTTCGGGCTTAGTTTCTATCTTTTTACACGGTCCAAGTGCGCGGTAACTGAAAGGTCAGGTGATTGGTTTCGATGAGCTCGAGACAGATGCGAAACTGGACGCTGCAGAGGTGAAAACTAGGCTGTTACAGTAACAAAGGGCTTATTTATTTGTTCCAACTTAAATGTTTGTTTCAACTCTTCACATTTGTCATAATAAATGATGTTAAAATGTATACATGTCTCATTCTGGACAACAGGCAAAAGATCTGTATGCATGCATATGCATATTTGAATAATGTCGGGTTCTAAACAGGTTCAGGCTTTAGAAAAACTGTCAAGCTCCAGGTCCGGGTCGAGCTCGGACCGAATTCTATCGGGCTCGAGCCTTGTCGGGCCTAACTTTTCAGGCCTGATTACAGACACCATGTATTGCAGAGGTGTCAATCCTGGGTTCAGGCTCCGGGTCGGGCTCGGGCCGAATTCTATGGGGCTCGGGCCTTATTGGGCCTAACTTTAAGGCCGATTACAGCTCTAATCAGTGGTGTAATTTCCACACGGCTGGGAGGGAGAGTGATGCATAATGTATCCATTACTGCAGGGCCTGAGACTTTAAAAAGCCATTTCTCTTTGTGTTTGTTTGTGGTGTGTGTGTGTGTGTGTGTGTGTGTGTGTGTGTCTGTGGCGCGTGTGGCGCGCGCGTGCCTGTGTGTGTGTGCGTTTCTCTTTTGGAACATCATGTCTTGAGGGGGGGGGGGGATTGTTTTCCATATGTAAAGACGTGTAGCTGCATTCATAATGCATTCACAGCGCCCCCCCCCCCCTTCAATTTTCATTTCAAACTTCATCTTCCCCATCTTCCCACAAACACAAACACTGCTGTGTGTGTTTCTCTCTCTCTGTGTCTGTGTGACGTGACTGTATATTGCTGCATTTGCATACACGATACATAATTGAGCACTCGCTTATGCAACACACACACACACACACACACACACACACACACACATACACACACACACACTCGCTTATGCAACAATGAAGGCAATGCAGGAATGAGGAGAAACCAGCTCCAGAAAACTACAGCGCATTGCTCTTTTTTCCCCCACTGGTGTTGGCTCTTAAAGTTTTCTCTTAAAAATGGGGAAATAACACTGAGAAAGCCTGCAATCACTGAGGCAGGGGGGGTTGTGTGTGTGTGTGTGTGTGTGTGTGTGTGTGTGTGTGTGTGTTGGGGGGCACAAAGTGTGCTGAGGGGAGAAGAAAGCCTGCTGCAATCAGAAGTGAGGCTTCAGCAACCACCCCCCCCCCCCCCCCCCCCCACCCTCCCCCCCCCACACACACACACACGGCAACAGAGACACACACACACACACACACACACAGCCCTTTGCCTGCTCAGCACTTCCCGTTTCCTGATGTAACACTGATTTGCATGGCTGACCTTAATAGCAAAAAAATAAAAAATAAATACTCCACTCTTTCCCTCCATATGGAATGAGATCGCTTTTAATTTGGCAGGATTTAGGAACTTTGAACCCCGTTCATGAATATTTATCTATCCGTCTATCCATTGCCTGGCACTTTTTAAATGTTTAATTCGGTCCAGGAGGCATTAAGTAATAATGCTGGCACGCATTCAAAAACACCAAAACGTACGCTGATGACTCTGGGTAAAGGAAGAGTGAGGGAGATGGTGGTGTCTACACTCACTAACTCCTCCTTGCAAATAACTATGCACGCACACACGCAAGCACGCACACAAGCACACACGAAAACCAAGCAGCCCAACGAGTTACGCCATGAGATGCATTTCTCAACCTGAATCGCTCATTAACCAAAGGTACTCTGATGACTCCATAGACACCACCATCTCCCTCACCCTTCCACTAAATAACGATGCACGCACACCCACCTGCAAGCGCGCACACACACTCAAGCAAACCAAGCAGCGCAGCGAGTAATAGTAATGCCATGAGATGCATTTCTCACCCTGAATCGTTTATGCGCTACACCCACCTGTCTCTGCCGCACACAGTGCATCTAATTGTGACTGTTATTTTCATACACACTCTGTGCTGCCCCAGGCAGGCAAAAGTACACACACACACACACACACACACACACACACGCCATGTCAGACGTGAGAGTAGAAGATGCTAATCTGCAGCTGGAGGCGTGTGTGTGTGTGTGTGTGTGTGTGTGTGTGTGTGTGTGTGTGTCATGACGGATGCTGGGAATTACTGCCATATTTCCAGTGGTGTTTTCTTTCTGATCTTTTTTGAAGTGGGCCCTGGGTACACAATGACCTGGACCGGTGCCTGGATGTGTGTGTGTGTGTGTGTGTGTGTGTGTATGTGTGTGTGTGTGTGTGTCTGGATGTGTGCGTCAGGGAACATGTGGGATTACACACATCCTGTTTGTTTGCACGTGTCCATCTGGCGTGGGTGTCTGTTGGCCAAGGAAGGTGTGGAGCACAACTGGGTAGATGGATGGATGCATGTGTGCATGGATGGATGGGTGGATAATGGGTGGATGGATGGATGGATGGATGTGGGTTTCTCCAAAAATAAAGCCAAGCCAAGATGAAAACAAAAGTAAATCGCATTAGTGCATGAATGGATGCGGGAGTACCCAGTAGCGCTGTGGCATGATCTGGTTTGGTAGCCTGCCATTTGGTGCCCTGCCATTGGGTGGCCTGCCATTGGTTGGCTTGGCATTGGCCCTGAGGCACTCCAGCGTAAAGTAGGAGGAGCTGTGGTTTGGTGCTCTGCCATTGGTTGGCCTGGCACTGGGTGCTCTGCCATTGGCCCTGAGACACTCCAGCGTGGAGTAGGAGGGACTCTGGTTTGGTGCCCTGCTATTGGTTGGCCTGCCACTGGGTGCTATGCCATTGGGTGGCCTGCTATTGGGTGCACTGCCATTGGGCCTGAGTCACTCCAGCGTGGGGTGGGAGGGGGCTCTGGTTTGGTGCCCTGCCATTGGTTGGACAGCCACTGGGTGCACTGCCATTGGTTGACCTGCCACTGAATGCACTGCCATTGGGCCTGAGTCACTCCAGCACCAGGAAGGAGGGGCTCTGGTTTGGTGGCCTGCCATTGGTGCTCTGGTTCTCCACACACCATCATCATATCAACCCATTTTTATTCTGTGATCTTTTCTTCCACTATTATTTATTTAATTCTGTGTTGTAAATATTCTACACATATGTCTGCACTCAAGGAGAGGTTGCTTTTAAACCTCCCTGTACATGTGTATGGTGACAATAAAAGGGCATTCTATTCTATCAGAAGACCTTCTGGGAGCATCTGCAGGATCACATGAACAGCAGGGCAAAACGTGGCCCTCAACTCCAGGTGTGATATTCGTGCCAGTGTGGCAGGTCTAACGTGCACTGGGTTCGTTTGAAGGCTGGTGCTTCGTGCCGCTGCTGCTCCTGGAGAACGTGTGTGTGTGTGTGTGTGTGTGTGCGTGGCCTAACATGCGGTGGGGTGGGTTCGTTTGAAGGCTGGTGCTTCGTGTCGTTGCTGCTGCTGGAGAACATGTCTGTGTGTGTGTGTGTGCACACGTGTGTGCGTGTGTGTGTGTGTGAAACGTGTGTGCGTGTGTGTGTGTGTGTGTGTGTGTTTCTACTGTGTGCACTTTGTGTGTGTGTGTGTGTGTGTGTGTCTACTGTGATTGGTGGAGCCTTTTGTGATGAATAATTTCTGGAGACAAACCCATGTGTGTTTTTAATAATAAATGGTCTTACATCGCCTGCCAGAACCAGAGCCACTAATTACACTAGCCTATGGCATTAGAGCGCAGCGCTACACACACACACACACACACACACACACACGCCGACACACACACGTACATACGCAAATGCACACACACACGCGCACACACACACACACACACACACACACACACACATGTACACACACACGCGCACACACACCTCCTCACAGGAGTGCTTCATCACATCAAGTCAAGGTCGTGTGTGGAGCCACACGCTGCGATGTTCAAGGTCAGCGGTCAGCGAACATACTTGACGAGCTGGTCAGACTCCGGAGACTCAGAGACGCTGCCATGTCCTCTGGCTCTTCTCTGCCAATCAGGGGGCTTGTTCAGGCGGCCCTTCGCTCGTTAACACAGGTGCCGTCGGCATTATAAATTCATTCGTTTAGCTGCCGCATTTTTACCCAGTTAGACTTAAGGTGCATCACAGCCAATCAGGGGCCTTGTTCAAGTGGCCCTTCGCTCATTAACACAGGTGCCGTTGGCATCATAAATTCATTCGTTTAGCTGCCAAGTTTTATATCCAGTTAGACTTGAGGTGCATCACACACACACATGCCCATTATCTTCTCCCATCACTAGTGTGAGCCCTCAGGCATAGCAGCATTGACCTACCCTGAAGGGGTGATTACCTGAGTCTACCTACAGTAACTCAAGTTTATTGTTTGCACCTTCCCACACCATAAACAGGAACAGTCAAGTGTGTGTGTGTGTGTGTGTGTGTACCTCTGTGGGGCGATCCTAGGGGCTGTTTTGGTGGAGTCCTGCTTTCCATCACTGGGGTGTGTGTGTGTGTGTGTGTGTGTGTGTGTGTGTGTGTACCTCTGTGGGGCGGTCCTAGGGGCTGTTTTGGTGCAGTGTGCACGTGTGCACTTGCGTGTGTGTGTGTGTGTGTGTGTGTGTGTGTGTGTGTGTGTGTGTGCTAAATACTCTGATACTCTGCAGCAGTAAGTGTAAAGGCGAGAGAGAGCGATGTTAAATAATTTGGTGATAAAAAGGGCAAATGATAGACTATTGGCGACAAAAAGCTGTGCTGAATAAGTGTGAAAAGGCCTCCTCTCCCTTGGACCTCACCTCGGGAGTCACACACACACACACACACACATCCCCACAGCCGTCAAGGTACCACGTAAGTCACACACACACACACACACACACACACACACACACACACACACTCTGCTGAATAAATGTGAAAAAGGCCTCTCGCTTGGACCTCACCTCGGGAGTTCGACCTTTAAAAGGTGAAGCTCTCCCTCACACAGCAGGCAGACCTTGGCTCCTGTGGCTAGCCACAGCAACAGGTGTCGCCATGCAGAGAACAAGTTTGTTTGAAACCCTGCCCCAGGTAGTCTCTTACACACTGTTGTCCATCGTAGATCCCTTAACTACTGAAGTTGATGCATACGGTTCTCCGTGCTCTTACATACTGTTCTCGTATCGTAGATCCATGAGGTATTTAAACCGCGGATGTCAATATTGTACGCAGGCAGCTTATAGCCACAGCTTAGTGCAGTTCAGCTCACTTCCTGCTGTGTCAAGTTGATGCATAACGGTTCTGCGTGCTCTTACATACTGTTCTCCATCGTAGATCCCTAAACTACTTAAGTTGATGCATACGGTTCTTTGTGCCATTACATACTGTTCTCGTATCGTAGATGCCTGAGCTATTTAAACCACGGATGCCAATATTGTACGCAGGCAAGCTTATAGCCACAGCTTAGTTCAGTTCAGCTCACTTCCTGCTGTGTCAAGTTGATGCATAACGGTTCTGCGTGCTCTTACATACGGTTCTCCATCGTAGATCCCTAAACTACTTAAGTTGATGCGTACGGTTCTTTGTGCCATTACATACTGTTCTCGTATCGTAGATGCCTGAGCTATTTAAACCGCAGATGCCAATATTGTACACAGGCAAGCTTATAGCCACAGTTCAGTTCAGCTCACTTCACTGCTGTACCAAGTAGTCAAGTTGATGCATAATGGTTCTGCGTGCTCTTACATACTGTTTTTGTTACTGTGTCGTAGATCCCGGAGCTATTTAAACCATGGATGGCAATACGGTACGCAGGTAGCTTATAGCGATATAGTTATATAGTTCAGCTCACTTCACTTCCTGCTGTGCCTTCCGTAAGGGAAGATGGAGATCGGCCCTCCGCTGAACGGTGAGAGCCATAAAGACTCTCTTAACTCACTGGAGCACACCATTAGCTGCCCATAAACGGGCCTCGGCGAGGATTTGTGGCCCCCTTCCACTTCCCCCTGCGGCACGACTTGGTAGACCCTTTATGCTTCAGAGTATATATGCGAGAGAGACCATTCCACCTTAACCCCCTCCACACACACACACAAACACACACACATACACACATACACACACACCACCCCCCCAATCCCCATTTTTATAAACAAGCAACACTTGATGTAATGCGAGGTTCACAGGTTATGGTGAAGATTATGGTGAAGAGAAAGCATAAGAAAGCGTTGGCTGGTTTGGGAATCAATAATAGTGGTGGCGCAGGGTGAGAAATGGGGCGTGACGTGTGTTTTGTGGGGGCTATTAGTGGCTATAAAATGCACAATATTTCCCCCTTTGATGTTAAAGGAAAAAAAAGAGGGAAAAAAAAGTTTGGTCGTTTCTTTTTTGGATGCCCGCCGGTTCACTTAAGTATATAACAGTATATTTTTAAATGTACTGAAAAGAAGAAGAAACCTGTAAAGGCAGCAGAAGGGAATTCACGTCCAAGCTGTGTTGTTTTTTGGATGAGTATCGCAAAGTGCCCTTAGGGTTGACAAATGTCGGCCATTTTGTACAAGAGGATAATGGACCAGTGATCTCTTAGAGCAGCTGGGAGATACAACACAAAATGGCCACCATTCAGCAATGGAGATTTCCAAGGAGAGGAGAGTTCAGAAAGTTAGGCAGTTTGTAGTCTTCAAGGGCCTTTTATGGTATTGTGTGAGTGTGAGACCATTTTTTATAGGTCTTATGTCTCACCACCACCACCATTTCTAATGATATTGTTTGTTATCACTTGAGTTGGTGTTGTGGGTTACCATTTGTCCTACTGTTGTTTGTGGCTATTTATCTGAGTGTACTGAGGGACCATCTCTGTTGGCTGAGGCACCAGTGTTGCTGTGCGGTTTCCCATTACCTTATATAAGGTCAAGCTACAAAGCTACTGAGGCAAAATATCTGCAGGAAATGATCCAAGCAGAAAAAGTTATTTTTCTTAATTGAAAAACTAGGGCCCTCTGCTTAGGCTCAGTTTCCCCTGACGTTCTGATCTCTCTGGCTCTGTCTGAAAATGTTCATTCGTTTCACTCAGTGTGAATTGCCCCTCCATAATTGGGGGGTACTATGTTTTAGGTTTTACATTACTTGCATTAATGCATCAGTACAGTCCAACCCTAATATTTTTGTGTCTTTGACAGGTGCTAGGTGTTGATTAGGGGGTACTGTACCCTCCCCCCCAGTACCCCCTGTAATTTTTTGAACTATGGTTTCATTGTGTTAAAAAGTAAAGACTTCAAATTTGCCCTAAGTGTGTTAAGTGTCTGTGCTCTGACGGTAGAGTGGTCCAGGTAGAACCAGAACAGCAGGAACCCAACAGGCCCACGACCAGCCACAGAACCTCAAAGATGGGTGACTCAGCACAGTACCAGGGGCTCTGTAAGAGGATGAGTAAGCCCTTGTTTGAGCCATTGTTTTTTTCCCCACCTTACCACCTGCCCTGCGGCAGAACAGACAGATCCGAGGTGTCAGAAGCAGCCCTAACCCAAGCTTTAGACTCACAATCACCAATTTCACTGCATGTCTACATGACTACTCTACCCAGTATGTCTATGCATGTGACAATAAACCATCCTTGTGTCCTTGTATCCTTATAGAACCTTAAAGATGGGTGACTCAGTCACAGCACAGCACCAGGGGATTCTGTAGGAGGCTGAAGAATGAGTAAGGCCTTGTTTTTTTCACCTTACCACCTGCCCTGTGGCAAAAGCCGAGACACTTGAGACATCGGAAGCAGCCTTAGCCCAGGTTTTACACTCACAACCACCAATTTCACCGTCACATGCATAGACATACTGGGTATAGTAGGACATGCCATGAGTCACCCATCTTTAAGCTTCTATAAGGATATAAGGATGCTTTATCGTCACAGAACAGTACCAGGGATTCTGTACGAGGCTGTCGGATAAGTAAGGCCTGTGGCAAAGGCAGAGACACCAGACACACAGGAAGCAGCCTTAGCCCAAAGGACCAGAGCCCAGAGCCCAGAGCCAAGGTGGGCAGTGTTCACCGGAGGCAGTGGAGCTAAGACTAAAGGGAGAGAGAGGAGGCTCCGATCCAGGACATCTTGTCTTACAGGGGGGTAAAATGGCACCCTGTAGCTATTAGAGTTTAGCCTAGCCAGCCAGTTTCTGCTTTTCTGTGTGACGTCCAGCTGGTGTGAGGAATTGTGAGGAGAGGAAATAGGGTACAGACTTTAACACTGGTTTGTTGGGGTGGACTGCTCACAGAGTAAACCACCTATTTTTAAAAACAGTTACTGGAAATATTCGGTGTGTGATTTGGGTTTGATTACACAATAAACTTAAATAGAACTTAAATCATATTTAAACTTTATTAAAACAAGCAATATTAAATTCTGTCTGAAGATTATGTCCCTATTAAGACTTCCTTGGCCAACTGCCACCAACACCAACTCCAGCAGCACGGTGGCCAAAGTCATGTCTGCCTCGGCCTTGGTCGTGGCCCTGGGTTCTCTGTACAGACACACTGCCGGAGTAGTCTCTTTAGCACCACACTAAAGGACACTGAGGCCTGGCTGCTGCAGACGTGCTTGTGTTCGCTAATGCCAGCTAGCTAGCACAGCCTGGCATAGAACATTAGCAAACCTCCCTCCCTACCTATGACACTCAGAGGCGGACATCCCGAGTTCAGAAAGTAAAAACCCTGCCACAAATTTCATCAAACCAGCTCTGAATCAGCTGATCATAATGAGCACTCGTGACCGGTAGATCAGCTACTTGGTGAAGTCACCTGTGTTAGAAGGAAAATGTGGCAGGGATTTTACTTTCGGAACTTAGACCTCATTTTACACCTCAAGTCTCCACCATGCTGCCACCTGTTCGACAGTAGGCAAGCGGAGGCGGACACACCAGATTAAGAAAGTCCTGCTATGTATATCCGTGTACCTGTCTACCTGTGCGCTCAAGACAGGTGTTGTCACTAATCATCTTACGTATCTTGTACTTTCTGAACTTTCTGCCTCAGTAGCCACAGCACACTAGAGCACTGCCTTAGTGTGTGGAGAACAGGCACAGATGGACTTGGTGTTCTCAGGTGTGGAGGAGAGTACACGTCACTCATCGGGAAGTGGGAGACACATTTGTTGTAGGCAGATGTACAGTATGTAATATTGTTTGGACAGACATAAAGTATGCACTATTTGTTGGAAAGACATACAGTATGTGATTGTTTGGGCAGATGTAGGCTACAGTGTGTAATATTGTTTGGACATATGTACAGTACCCAGCAAATTCTATAGTGTTAAAGGGGAACTTCCATCGTTATTTTTATTCATATTTCTGTGTCGCCACTATGGTTGAATGCATTGTGCGTTATATTGTGCACAGTGTGTTATATTGTTTGGGCAGATGTACAGTATGTGATATTGCTAGGCAGATGTAGTATGTGATATTGTTTGAGTAAATGCACAGTGTGTAATATTGTTTGGGTAGATGTAGGCTACAGCATGTAATATTGTTTGGGCAGATGTAAGCTACAGCATGTAATATCGTTTGGGCAGATGCATAGTGTGTTATATTGTTTGGGCAGATGTAGTATGTGATATCGTTTGAGTAGATGCACAGTATGTAACATTTTTTGGGAAGACAAACAGTATGTAGTATTGTTTGGGCAGATGTATAGGCTACAGTATGTAGTATTGTTTGGGCAGATGTATAGGCTACAGTATGGAGTATTGTTTGTGGCAGATGTATAGGCTACAGTATGTAGTATTGTTTGGGCAGATGTATAGGCTACAGTGTGCAATATTGTTTGGGCAGATGTATAGCCTACAGTGTGCAATATTGTTTAGGCAGATGTAGACTACAGTGTATAATATTGTTTGGGCAGATGTAGGCTACAGTGTGCAATATTGTTTGGGCAGATGCACAGTGTTTGGGCACAGTGTACAGTGTATAATATTGTTTGGGTGGATATTTTGAATACTAGAAGTCAGTGCACTGCTAGGGTGCACTGCGCACACACACACACACACACACACACACACACACACACACACACACACACACACACACACAGGTCTTTGTGCCTGTGAGGTTTAGCCATGCTGTTGCTTAGCAGTAAGGAGGCGGTGAGAATAACTTGCAGATGCAGAAGCTTTTAATCAAATAGAAGATCTTATGAAACATGTACAGCTATAAGTGCAATTGCCATTGTATGTTCCACTGTTTCACCATTGGTGTATACTGTTTGCAAACCAAAACCGCTTTGGAGACAGAGCAGTGGTTCTGAAACTGGGGTACAAGTTCCCCTGGGGGTACTGCAATGAATTCAAGGGGGTACAAAATAATTCCGTGAAGGGGTTCTTGGCTTTCATCAGTACAAAGATATCATTCAGGAACAGACATCAATGTAAAAAGATCTTACATTTAAACTACCCCCATTACAATCAATCCAAGTACCAGCACATAAACTACCCCCATTACAATCCAAGTGCCACCACATAATGTGTTTACATTTTGTGTATGCAGCCATAATTATGCAGAAATATGAATTGTTATAGTAGGCTGTTTGAGATGGGGGGGGGGTACTTGGTAGAACAGACTTCTTATAGGGGGTACACAGAAGTCAAGCTTTTGGGAGTCATGGAGACAGAACATATGCTCTGACTTGGCATTCTAGAATTCAGTCTTGAGTTTTAGGTAATCTAAACCATATCTCTTCTCGTTTCTCCGAAGTGAAATATCTACTCATAACACGCTGGCTTGTTGTTGTTGCCCCGCGGGATCTAAACCGATAGTGTCTTTAGTCTTTGGATGCAGGCTGTGACTCACCAGCCTGGCCCTCAGTGCGTTACACCAGCCTCAGTTACATACAGGCTCAGTCACTCGATACAGTAGCACCTAAACCTGCCCATTAATTACCACTAACAAGTGTTAACAGGCTATTGGTAAAATTAGCTAGTTTCCTTACGCGTTCATATAAACAAAACAGTGACAGTCTGTCTACAAAGCAAGTAGTTGGTGATGATGGCAGCAACAGTATTTGAGAAAGACAGAGAGGAAGAGAGAGGGGTAGAAAGAGAGAGGGAACAGAGAGAAAAAAAGAAAAGGGAGAGAGATGTGGTGGTAAACAACATTTTTGTGTGCTGAAGCCACCTCTGAATATATCTGCAGCCGTTTGCCTATTCATCTCCAGACTTCTGTCACAGCAGCATAAAAGCCTCAGCATCACAGAGCCGTCGCCATGTCGACAGAAATTGGATCTCGCCGGCATAACAAAGTGTCTCGCGTCATGTACACACACACACACACACTTTCTCCACTTTATTTCTTTACACTTTCCATCGGTGATAACATACTGTGTGTGTGAAAGTAAAGGAGAAGGAGAGGGAGGGAGAGAGAGAGAGAAAAAAAGCCACATGTGACGTGATGTGATGAAAAAAACGGAACATTATCCATCAGAAACAGCGCGTTTGGCACCCATGTCTCTTTCCCCTGCTGCCTGCCTCCTGCCTCCTCGCGCGCTGGGCTTCCCGCCAGCATTAAATCAATACATGCTCAGGCCTCGCGGAACATAATTTGAATGCCCGACCGGAGTTGACACAGCGTTGCCGGATTGAAACCATACAATGCGAATTAATTAAGTGCACCCACCAAGCATGACTTGGCTAAATGCTTTTCCTGACAGTGTTTTTAAATGATTTTTAAAAAGACACCTCGAGTCGGGCGGGTTTTTGAATACGGCACTTCCAGCCACAGCCACTGACTGCTTGGACAGTTAAAAAAGAATCATTTACCATTTGATGAGCTCCCTGTCACCGCTTTCAAACATTAAGCATGATATGATTATGTAATGCCTTTTGAAAGCCGAGACATGCCTTCACAATGATGACTAAAGAAGCGGGCAGGTTTTCTTTTTTCTCACTCTCTCTCTCGGTCCAACACTGCCACCTAGCGGGGAGCAGTGGAACTGTCAGGACACGTGTTACAGACACATGGTCGCTCCAGCTAGTGATTAGCGCTAGAGCGGGGATGTGTGAAGCACATGTGCCAAGAAGAGAGACCTACAGCCAAGGAGAAGCCTTTTGATACTGACATCAGAAGGCCTCTGCTTTACATCTCGCCACAAAGATAGCGGCGCAGGCGTGCAAACTGTACAGCATCCAGTTTTCTCTCAAAGAGAATATGACTCATATTTTTATGTCCTAGAGAAAAAAAAGAAATAAAGATAAAGATTTTTGCAGCGTTACGTCTTCTCTGGTTCTCCTCCAGTATCACATGAATGGATGTACATCTTCAGAATTTAAATAGAGCTGGACACTTTGGTTAAGTACGCCTGTGTCACGTTATGGTTCTGCATTATGCTCTTTGCTGCTGTCAAACGCCAGTGGGTTTTTGACAGAATGGGATCGGTCATGTGGTGGGTGTATGGCGCCATCTGTTGGTAGTCTTAGAAACAGCACCCTCCATATAATGCATACGGAATGCGTTTGCTGGTTAGTCAGTAAGTAATGCACGAACATGTATGGATATCTGTGTGTTTGTTCACATAGGCATGTCGACAGTCAGCGACGTTTAAAGTATGTGTTAACAGGAAGTATCTAAGGAGGTTGTTAACCTCACCAATCATTCATCTGCTGTTAGTTGCATATAGTCCTAGGTAGCCCTGTACAAACACACCAGTTTGGCATTAAGAGGTAGGCCAAGGTTATGGATCACATTTTGTTATATAATTGTTAATGCAATGCCCCCCAATATAATTTATTGGGGGGCATTGTATTTCTGTAGTCCACACGCCCACGTACCCACACACACACACACACGCACACAGTAACTGTATTCATATCTAAAAACAGCCCTTGAGTGTTTAATGCAGTTTTTTACAGGATCTTTTGGTATCTCTCTGACCGAGCAGGGCATGCCAGGTTAATATCAGTGTTTTATTCGAGGTAAACATCGGTCTTTCATTCTGGTTACCCCATGACGGGTAATTTTGTTTCATTACAGTTAACCCATGCTAGGTAAACATCAGCGTTTCATTCAGTGTTAACCCTATGCCAGCTGAAAGCTGTTCAAAGAGCACCTTCAAAAGACACCAGTGTCAAATTGTTCAAATATCCGTTCAGAATGATATTTCACACGGACACTTTCCTGTCACGGTTTTTGCTTTGAGGTTTGGCCAGCCAGCTGTGTGCGGACATTACCATTCAACACAGATGAAAAGCCACTCCCATGGTTAAAACATGAGCTGAAGATGAAGATGCTTCAAACAGGAGCACATCGATCTGCATTTTTCACCGATTTCCCAAAATGCTGATAATCATGATAAATAAAGCAAGGATTAAAAAAAAGAATATTAATAAATAAAACAATAAGTAATAAAAATTCACCACTTTTTCCACATTAAAATATTTGCTGTAAATATATTTTCCTCACAGAAATCCTAACAGTTATTTAACAGAATGTCAGAGAGAAATCATTTCTGAAATTCATTTTCACCTCCATCACCTCCCCGTCCCCACTTCCATCTCTCCCCATCCCCACTTCCATCTCCCCATCTGCACCTCCCCATCTCCCGATCCCCACTTCCATCTCCCCATCTGCGGCAGCACGGCGGCAGCACGGGGGAGAGAGACCAGAAACAAGCCCAGGCAATCCAGCAACTCAGCGGGTGAAAAATGGAACAGAAGTGTCAGGTAGATTTGCTGGGGATGCTTTGGGGGAGGGACAGCAGCCATGGAGACAACAAGGGAAGAGAATTAGAATGCTGTCAAGGTTCCATTTCATAACAAGGAGGGGCCTGGCAAATTCTATTTCTTAAAATATTTCCATTTCATTTTCTGCAGTATAATATACAGCAATATTCTTCTTATTCTATATATAATATATATTACACACACACACACACACACACACACTTCTTATTATTGATGAAATATTCAATACTCATACAATATTCTGTATATACAGTACGGAACTGGCAAACAATGCAATGCAACATTTATTTAACTTGATTGAAATTAATGTCTCTCCGCTCTGCTACAGCAAACATTTACTAACACACATATCCTCAGAGGCTTAAAGGAAGCATAAGAGCCTACAAAGTATGACCTATAAAAACTGCAGTCTCAGCAATATGTAGACAACTAGAGCAACAGCTGTGACTGTAGCTGCTACACGGTGCAGTGACTGATCTTAGTTGTCCCTCATTTCACTCCTCATCTTCCCATTCATCTACAGTACAGGCCAAAAGGTCGGGACAAGACAGGGGCTTATACTCTTAACCACTAAAGACAGACAGACAGACAGACAGACAGACAGACAGACAGACAGATAGACAGATAGATAGATAGATAGATAGATAGACATATTGTGGCGTGTGTGTGTGTGGTCATTTCATATTGCACACATTTCAATCGCACAGATACTCTCAGAAAAGAAGGTACAGAATTGTACTTGTCACACCGGCAGCACCCTCAAAGGCACATAATTGTACCTGTTAACCACTGTTTTACAAGTAGTTGTATCTTAAAGTACAATCACCATTAATGTACCCCCAACTGCCAATATGTGGACCTTAAGGCACTGATGTCTACCTATTCAGCTCTGGAGAAGGTACAAACTAGTTCTTAAACAGTGGTTAAAATGTACAATTAGATGCCTTTTGAGGGTACTCCCGGCGTGTCAAGTCAAGTTTATTTGTGTAGCGCCCTTTGTGCACAAAGGCAGTTTGACGTGCTTAAGTAAAAGTACAATTCTCTACCTTCTTTTCTGAGTGCATTAGCAACATTGATGAATGAAGAAATCAGGAAAAAACAGGGTCCAATTTCACCTCAGCTTTTGGGTTATAATTTAGTGGAGTTTTTTAAGACTTTTTTCAGATGCCGAGTGTTAGACAGACGAAAGAAATGACTCATTCCCTCTCTTAAGATCGGTGACTGCCGATTGAGTCAGCATCTGCCCTCAGCATCAAACACCACCACCCCCCCCCCCTCCAACCCCCCCTCCCTCTCAGACACCCACGCTGACAACCGCACACTCACAGTTCGCAAAAGTCAGCCGCCGTCTGAATTTTCCATTTCTCCCAGACTAAAGGTGACAGGAGATCAGGTACTTTTGTGCTCTCACATCAGCTCAGAGCACAGACAGCCATTACCGGTATAGAGATGTGTGACCTTCGATGACATAGGGAAGAAAAGTGCTTATAAAGTCTGTGGGAAGGAAATGAGAGCCTGCTGTAGATATGAGAAAGGCTTTTAGGACTCTCTGCAGCTCTGCATCATCAGCATCAGGACCAGTTTCATGGGCCAAGTATACTATGTGACTCTGGCAGATGTTGGCCGTCTATAGCCAAAGTCAAGTCGTATATAGATGTTGTATGTTTTACATTACTATATCGGTGCCCTCCAACCCCTAATATTTATATACTGGAAAAGAGACTTGTGACCTTCGATGACATAGGGAACAAAAGTGCTTTTAAAGTCTGTGGGAGGGAACTGAGAGCCTGCTGTAGATATGAGAAAGGCTTTTTGGACTGCAGCTCTGTGTCATCAGAATCAGAACCAGTTTCATGGGCCAAGTATACTATGTGACTCTGGCAGATGTTGGCTCTCTAGTCAAAGTCAAGTCGTATATAGATGTATGTTTTACATTACTATATCGGTACCCTCCAACCCCTAATATTTATATACTGGTATAGAGACGAGTGACCTTTCATGACATAGGGAAGAAAAGTGCTTATAAAGTCTGTGGGGAGGAAATGAGAGCCTGCTGGAGATATGAGGAAGGGTCTTAGACTGCAGCTCTGCGTCATCAGAACCAGAATCAGTTTTATGGGTTACAGATACTTACATATACAAGGACTTTTGGCAGATGTTACCTCTATAGAGTACATTCAATATATATACAGTAGTATGCATTTAATACACAAATAGAAATATATAGACACATTTTGTAAAGTAGAGACAACAATAAAATGTGCTTATATCCTTGGGGGTTACTAGGTGTTGATTGGGGGGGTACTTCTGCCCCCCCCCCCCCCTTAATTCGAACTACGACATATAGGCACCTAATATAAGCTATAATATACATATAGGCACATAATATACACAAGTGGGATATACTCTACAAGTAGGACAATATACAAATTGCTCATTGCTCAAATTGATCATTGCCATGTTTATATTGTTATGTTTTGTCATCTTGTTTTATCGTCATGTTTATAAGATGTTTAATGTTCACTGTGGGCCTAGGGAGTGTTGCAAGTACAAATCCTGTGTGTGCAACCTGTACATGTGGCTTTTGACAATAAAGCTGACTTTGACAAATGGCACAGGCTTTTGGGCTGGAGCTTTGTGTCATGCACTGCAAGCAACGAAGTGATAGAGTCTGCAACACCAGTTCTGTGCTACCAACAGACATTACTGCTGTTGTGGACTTTATCCACTTCACTGCACTGGCCTGTTCCATGGTCCAACACCCAGATTTGAGCTTTTGCTTCTGCCTACCCTATGCAGCTAAAGTACCACCTCCCAAACTTTTACAGCATTGAGACTAGGGATGGGAACTGATAAGATTTTTACAATTCGGTTCTTTATCGATCGATTCTCATTTGGAAAAAAAGGAAAACAAGTCAATTAGAATCAACTTTGTTTAATTTAGAAGTAACATGACCTTACAAACCCAACAAACTTTTAAGCATTTAAACCATGTGGGTGCCACGTTTCCTGCTAACTGCATGTTGCGTAACTTGTGTAAGATATGTGACATTAGCCGGGCCCGCTGGAATCAATAATGGAATCGTTTGCCAAACTGGCAAATGATTCCAAGGAACTGAAACAAAGGGAAACGGTTCTCAACAAGAACCTGTTTTTCGATTCCCATCCCTAATCGAGACAGGAGTGACACTCTGGATGAGGACACTGAGGGACAGACGGATGCACATCAGAAAAGCCAGTGGAGCCCCTGCATCTACTATCTACACTCATCTGCTTGTCACACATTCTATATATTGACAGTAGTATACATTTAATACACAAACAGAAATATATAGACACATTTAGTACAGTACAATAGGTCTCATCAGGGTAGTGGCCTCATCACAAAAGCCAGTGGGGCCTCTGCATCTCCGGTTCCTTTCCCACTGCTCCACAGAAATTTCAACGCACACTTTTGTTTTGCACCACAACCAATGATACTACTGCTTAAATGGCAGCATTTGAGCTTTATTACACTACACATTGTGTTTTAACTTATTGGTATGATATACAAGCCTATTGTACTTTTTGTTATGTTTATATTGTTATGTTTGTCATCATGTCTTCCTGTTTTGTTTATAAGATCTTTAATGTTCACTGTGGGCCTAGGGAGCATTGCAATTTCAAATCCTGTGTGTGTGTGCAACCTGTACATTTGGTTTTTGACAATAAAGCTGACTTTGACTTTGATCTACTGTACGATCTACACACTCATCTGCTTGTCATGGTCTAGGCTTTGGTCCAACTCTATCTGGAGGCCCTGAGATAACCCTGCCCCCCACCTGCCCCACCTCCCGTCAACAGCCCTGTCAGGTACCGGTGATAAGAGCTGGCAGCAGGCACCAGAAGCCAACAGGGAGTTCTGACAGAGAGACACGGGACGGGAGGAGCTCCGTCACAGGGAGGCAGGAAGAGATCTGACGTAGCGGGGGGGAACTGTGACGTCACAGTTCCCCCCCGCTATGTCAGATCTCTTCCTGCCTCCCTGTGACGGAGCTGCCAGCTCTTATCACCGGTACCTGACAGGGCTGTTGACGGGAGGTGGGGCAGGTGGGGTGCCTCCCTACGTCAGAACAACTCCCTACGTCACAACTCCCATCTCCCTCCTTCACAAATCCTCCCGCCTCCCTACGTCACAACTGCTCCTGCCTCCCTCCTTGACAAATCCTCTCATCTCCAGGAGCCTCCAGATAGAGTTGGACCAAAGCCTAGACCATGACAAGCAGATGAGTGTGTAGATCGTACAGTAGATCAAAGTCAGACATGCCAACCTGCAGAAACTCCTTACAGGGAGGTCAACAAGCCTACCGCCTGAACACACGAAGGAAAAAATAAATTGTCAAAAACTGAAAAGCCTAATAACAGACATTTAAAGGGGTCATCCATTGTGACTCACTCACACTGTGTCTCACTCCGCCTGTCTCCCTGTCACTTACCTGCATCCGTCACTTGTCCTAATTAGCTAAAGAAATGCATGCAAGTTGGGGGACATTTTGTATTCCTTGTAGGTGTCTGGGAGTCGCTCTTCAAATTTGGGAGACTTCTGGAGGTTGTGGTAGACTTGAGATGTCTGGTACACCCATAGAACCCCACTGCTTGAGGGGGTAGTACACCCACAGAAACCCCTCTTAATAATTCTCCCCGGCCTGGGGCAGGCGCTCCCTCCCTCCCTCCCTCACCGTCTCTGAACTAGGCAGCCTGCCAGTGAACTCTGCTCTGATGGGCTCCACTGTGGCTGCGCATGAATCAGACATAATTAAAAGAACATTTCGTGAGCGGATTAGGCAATGAGTGGAGGCTTCTGCTTCTCCTTGTTTTCTGAGTGAGTGTTACGAACACAGATAGTCCACCCTGCGGTACAACGAGGACTTGCCACAAACACTACAGTTACCCAAAACTAAAGACACAAAAACAAAAACAAAGGGTACAAAGCTAACTCTCTTACCTGCTACGTTGTCTGGGGGATCTTGTCTATGCTAGCTAGAAAGGTTGGCTGTAACTTGTCCTGCGTGTCTGTGCTTGGACTTGGACGTGAACCTGTGTCAGTGGTGTATGTGATGTGATGATGGGGGCAACTAACCCTGAGAAGACCGCAGAAGTGCAGCTTACCGTGGACAGACGCGCAACGACCAGTCCAATCATCTATCCTGTAAGCGGCCAGCCCAAACCCCCGTTCTCTCAGTCCAGTCTTCTTTTCGAGGCGACAGTATCCAAAAAAAACGACAACTAAACATAAACACAAACACAAACGAAGTCCTTTGGGGCTCCAATAAAAACGCAGCCTTCTGTTTGGGAGAAACTCGCACCTAGGGGAAAACAGCTCTACAGGTGAAATCACCTGTTCTTAATTCTCAATTTTGAAGCGCTGGTGTATCACTCACGCCCACCAATCAGCACCCAAACACTCCCGCAGCCCTCTCAACTGTCAGTGCGTGCTCTTTCCCTAAAGGCGCTTCCACACGGCCCCAATAGACCTAAAGTTGGCAGTTGGTGGCACCTGGCAGGTGGCAGTCTTTAGAATGTTCAGTAAAACCAACTGTCAGTCCACACTGCCCAGACTAGCCACTAACATCTGACAAGACTGACCTTTGTCACCATCTGTTTTTGATCTTTAACATTTTTGTTAACATGGACGAAGTTGAAAGTGTACTGAATGTGGCCAAAGTAATTTTGGTCTACCTGGCCTTTAAAGCTGGTGTCTGTGTAGGCAGAGACTGCATTACAGCGAGCGATGTCAGCGCAGGAACATGACGGAGTATTTCATCAGTGAGTGGTGCTTACGGGACTCACTGGCCTATTTCCATCACCGAAATTCACTTAAAGGCACAAAATAAGGAGTATGAATCATGCCTCCACTTCACGTCACGGCCAACAACACCTCTTAGCTGTTGTAAAATCAGTGGAAAAGACAGCCTGACTGCTGAAGATTATTGCCTAAATATCCAAGAAATGTAATAACCCCCTCCTTAGGTTGGCCTGAGTGAAAAACATTGTTTCTGACTGTGAGGTGTAGGCTATGTCTCTACGGATTGTTTTTTCCATTTTCACATTGTGTGTTGCATCTAGAGGGCATCTGTTTTGTGTATGTGTGTGAATGCAATCATGTCTCACAACATAAACAGATACATTGACACTGTATGTGCATTATTGTTTCTGTAGTTGGTGCATTCATGCTACATTACTGTAGTTCTGGGTTTTGTGTGAAGCATATAAGATTGAGAAAAAAAGAAGGATGAAATATCACTGTGACCTGCATGCGTCCGTCTTTCTATTTCTACAAAAAGTTAATAGTAGTGTAAGATAGTCTGCAAAGTCTGTTGCAAGAAAATGTTGTGATTTAACATTTCTGATTATAAATGTATACTCAAACAGAATACATGAGACCACAGATAGTACTTCATGTAAGTGATGCATTGATCACATTTTGAGGAAACTGGGTTATTTACCATTTTCATTAAATATATATATTGATAAAAAGATGGCTTGCAAACTTGTAGCTGTATGCCAGAGTGGAAATATGATCCAGCCTTGCTAATCTAAGGGAATCATATGCTGGCAAAACAAAAACACAGCAACAAAGTCTGTGACACCAGCGTGCTTCCCACAAAAGGATTTTAACCCTTTAATGCATAAGCTATCGGAACCCCCAGTAATGCATAACATGGGTCTAAAAAGACCTGCATTCATTTCCAATGTAATTCCAACCATTAATGTGATATTCTGTCTCATAACTTTTAAAACCAATACAGTTAATCCCATAATACTTATAAAAGTAATTTTGTAGGTAGTATTTAATGCAAAGAACATATTTTATATTTCTTAACATTTTTCATTTTATAAATAAACATGGATTTGGAATTTCTACTCTAATTTCCAGACATGGGTCTAAAAAGACCCGCATTCGTTTCTAAAGTCAATTGTCAGCCAAATTGTTTTTTTTTTTCCTGTTGCAACTTCCATAATTAATATATATCATCCAGGAAATATGTTCTTGTTATGGTAAGTCCTTGAACTCTTTTCCTGCAATGCTCTGAATGATATCCGATACTGCACTATACTTACTGATGTACCTTATTGCTCGCTATTCACATGTTCACAGTCTCATATTAAGGCACTGTATTGTTTTATACTTTTAAGTGATTTAAATATCATACGTCAGATATGAAATAATTGTCATTTAAATAGGCCTAATTAAAAACATTTTGTTCAAATAACTGCTACCAAGAACTGATACTTTTTGATCCATGTGTTTAAATAATGTACAGTATGTCACAAAAGTGAGTACACCCCTAACATTTTTGTACTTTTTTAATTATATGTTTCCATGGGAGAAGTCTAAAGATATAATACTTTTCTACAACGTAAGGTAGGCAGTGTACAGCTTATATAACAGTGCAAATTTGCTGTTCCCTCAAAATAACTCAACACAACCATTGATGTCTAAACCACTGGCAACAAAAGTGAGTACACCCCTAAGTGAAAATGTCCAAATTGTGCCCAAAGTGTCAATATTTTGTGTGGCCACCATTATTTTCCAGCATTGCCTTAACTCTCTTAGGCATGGAGTTCACGAGCATCAGAAGTTGTCACTGGAATCCTCTTCCACTCCTACATGACATCATAGAGCTGACCTTGAGCTTGAGACCATGAGCTCCACCTTCCATTTGAGGATGCCCCACAGATGCTGAATTGGGTTCAGGTCTGGGGACATGCTAGGCCAGTCCATCACCTTCACCCTCACCCAAGGCGTGGTCATCTTGGAGGTGTGCTTGGGGTCGTTACCATGTTGAAATACAGCCGTGCAGACCAGTTTGATGCAGTGGGCAGCGTATGGTCTGCGCACTGACAACCTTCAACCTCTGCAGCAATGCTGGCAGCACTCCTACACTTATTTTGAAGACACAGCCTCCGGATATAATGCTGAGCACATGCACTCAACTTCTTTGGTCGACCATGGGGAGGCTTGTTCTTAGTAGAGTCTGTCCTCTTGAAGCGCTGTATGGTCTCAGTGTTTCAGGGTGTTGGCAATCTTCTTATAACCTAGGCCATCTTCATGTAAAGCAACAATTTTCTGAGAGTTTCCATGAGGTGCCATGTTGAACTTCCAATGACCAGTATGAGAGAGTGTGAGAGTGATAACACCAAATTTAACACAACTTCTACCCATTTATACCTGAGACCTTGTAACACTAATAGATCACATGACACCAGGGAGGACAAATAGCTAATTGGGCACAATTTGGACATTTTCACATAGGAGTGTACTCACTTTTGTTGACAGTGGTTTAGACATTAATGGTTATGTGTTGAATTATTTTGAGGGAACAGCAAATTTGCACTGTTACATAAGCTGTACACTGCCTACTTTACGTTGTAGAAAAGTATTATATCTTTAGACTTCTCCCATGGAAAGATATAATTAAAAAAGTACAAAAATGTTAGGGGTGTACTCACTTTTGTGACATACTGTATATTATGTAAAATGCCTTCTATTTCAAAGAGTAACCATAGAGTATTGAAATTAAGTATTGGTCCTGGAAATAAATAATCCATAAATGATGAAACAAGATGCATTATTGAATGAGGATTAAAAAAAAATTCACATTGGTAAGAAAAACTAAGCCTGTGGTGAACTTGCATAGAAAATGAATACGGGTCTATTTAGACCCATGTGTCTAAATAATGTATAATTATGTAAAATGACTTCTATTTCAAATAGTAACCTGAAAGTATTTAAATTAAGTTTTGGTCCTGGAAATAAATACTCCATAAGTGATAAAAAGATGCATTATTGAAGGAAGAATCAAAATCATTTTACAATATAGCTAAGAAAAACTAAGCCTTTGTTGAAATTGCATAGAAAATGAATACGGGTCTATTTAGACCCATGTTATGTGTTAAAGGGGTAGTAACAAAAAAAGTATTTTTACGTAAAAAGCAATGATACCAAAAATGAGGTGACGCTTTCTAAGGGACATAAACAAGTTAATTGAGGAATTCATGGAGCGCCGAGTAAAAAAAATGTATTATGACAAAGATATCAAAAATTAAAACTCTGCCGGGTCTATTTAGACCCATCTTATGCATTAAAGGGTTAATCATTCATGATGTTTTGGGCATGCATCATGCATTTGACAAACCGCATGCCTGAAACGTCATAAATGAATAAAAACTTTTTTTGTGGGAGCACACTGGAAGCACACACTTTGTTTCTGTTTTTTGACCTGTTTTTTGGTCCAGCACGCAGAAGACTAGAGGTGTGTGTGTGTGTGTGTGTGTGTGTGTGTGTGTGTTTTAGGCCTAACATGCACCCAGAAGACTACAGGTGGATGTGTGTGTGTGTGTGTGTGTGTGTGTGTGTGTGTGTGTGTGTTTTAGGCCTAACATGCACCCAGAAGACTACAGGTGGATGTGTGTGTGTGTGTGTGTGTGTGTGTGTGTGTTTTAGGCCTAACATGCACCCAGAAGACTACAGGTGGATGTGTGTGTGCTGAAGACCAGGGGCAGGTGTGTGTGTGCTTTAGGCCTACACAGTCTAAAGACTAGAGGTGTGTGTGTATGTGTGTGTTTTAGGCATACACACACACACACGACAGGGCCGACTACATTACAGGATGCTATCGTACAATGCTATCGTACAATGTCCCCCCCCATTCTACCTCTGCCCTTCATCAGGTAGCCATCCTCCAACTGCATTCTACGCACTTTACCCCCCCCTCCCCATGCACAGTTTTAGACAATCACCCATTTCAATGCATGTCCTACTCTACCCAGCGTGTCTATGCATGTGACAATAAGCGACCCTTGTATTCTTGTAAGAGGACACAGATGTTCTTTGCATTTCTAGATAAATAGGTGAGACATCCTTGAATATGTGAAGCTTAGAGCTGTACATGAGTGGAGAGAAGAGGAAGAGGAGGAGAGAGGAGGAGAAAGTGGAGGAGGAGGAGAGAGGAGGAGGAGGAGGAGATAGGCCACAGAATAGAGGGTGCAGAAGAGAGGATGGGTGATTAGGAAAAGATAAAGAGAGGAACCCAGTGAGATGGTCTTAAGACCCTGCTTGAGGAATGCACCACATACCACATGGCATTGTTTCAGCACTAGGGGGCGATGTCACACTGACTGCTCGCCCAGGACAGGGCAGGGGCATGACAGACACGCATACTTCCTACACAGGGAGGATTATACAAGCATGAGGCACCTAGGGAGAGATTTGGTTAAGTGGATGTTAGCTTTGTTAGGAAGGGAAGCAGTCTCAGAAGAGAAGGGTCTTTACAAGCTTTTTTTAAAGGTAGAGGGGGATGTCGCTGCTCTTGTAGCAGCTGGTAGGTTGTTTCACCATTGAGGGACAACGACAGAGTGTATGTAAAATACAGTGTTGTTTGTTTGTTATTTCTCTTGCAATAAAGCAAAATAAAGCCATTACTTTTTGCCTGGTCCTGGTACTTACTTACAAATCCAAATATTGCCTTATTCTGTGTCAGATCTGAATACGCAGACAGAGTGGGGATTTGCCATGACCTACATTACACTCTTACTCTTGCCTGCAGACAGGGGCGGATTCCTGAGATAGTCTACATGGAATCAAGTGGTGATTGATTCAAGACCACGTAACCACGTAAGTCAGTAAACATGTAAATACATTAATAAATTAATAAACATGTTACAAAAACATAAATAAATAAATATGTCTAAATAAAAAAGTAAATATGTATATGTGTCTGAAGTGTCCCTGCTCCGATAAATATACTTAAAGAACATGTATCTCCTTGTGTGTATGAGGGTAGTCTGCTTACTCTGTGTGTTCCTCAACACCTTTGTCAGCTTATTATGTCCTCCTTTTTGTAAGTCGCTTTGGATAATAGTGTCTGCTAAGTGTAATGTCATGTAGTGTAATGTAAATAAATAAATAGATATGAGTAAATAAATAAAAATATCTCTAAACCCTTGGTGCTGTGCAGATGTGCAGCCAGAGGTGGGTTGATTGTGGGGCGGTTTCAGTGTCGAGTCAGTGCTCCATGTGTTCCAGCGCTTCAGTGAATCTCGGGGTGCTGTACCCTAAGACCTTAGGGTGCTTTCACACTTACAGTATTTGGTGTGCACCAAATATGCCATTCAAACCAAAAGTTCTTTTGTGGAACCTCTCGGTTCGTTTTTGTTGGTGCGAATGCAATCTCGGTACTTTGGTGCGCAGCAAATCAACCGGTCCGAGACCGCTAAAAAGGCCACTCTACTCTCTGTGCTGCACTGAATCTGAGGGTGCTGTAACCAGCGCTACAGTGAATCTAGGGCTGTTGTACCCTAGGATCTTAGACTCTACTCTCTCTATTGGAGGTACTGTAACCAGCGCTGCAGTAAATCTGTGGGTGCTTTACCCTAAAATCTTAGCCTGTACTCTCTCTGCTACAGTAAGTCTCGGGGTGCTGTACCCTAAGATCTAAGGTAAGGTAAGGTGACTTTATTGATACCCAGAAGGGTAGATTTGGTTGCAGGTAAAAGAGTACAAGCTTACAACAGCACACAAAACACTGACAAAACACAACAGAAGACAACAGGATAAAACAACAAACAAACAATACTGACAGCTGGACAGACAGACAGATGCTCCTGGCTTGATATGTTATAAAATGAATAAATAAATACATAAAATAGATAAAAATGATTAAAAAAAAAAGATAAGAAGATAAAAAAGCTAAAAGAAGAGAATCATCATGTGGTGTTCAGGGCTTTAGTGGCTGATGGAATGAAGCTACACCGATATCTTTTGGTTTTGCATATGGGCATTTTAAACCTACGACCAGAGGGAAGAGGCTGGAATTCACCATGCAGTGGATGGGACATGTCATCTAGGATGGACCCAGCAAGTCTGTGTAGTTGCCCATTATATAAACAGTCTAAATTGTGCTGTTGCTCTCCAATTACCTTACTGGCCCACCTCACAATCTGATTGAGTGCATTTTTATTTTTTAGATTTTTTTTATTTTTTATCTTAGACTCTACTTTCCCTGCTATAGTAAATTTGGGGGTGCTGTACCCTAAGGTCTTAGCCTCTACTCTCTCTGCTACAGTAAGTCTCGGGGTGCTGTACCTTAAAATCTTACACTTTGCTCTGTCTGCTACAGTGAATCTGGGGGTGTCTGTGTGTTCTGGGAGGTGTTGTTCTCTAAGATCTTAGACTTTGCTCTCTCTGCTGTAACTGGAGGCTGCTGTACCAGCGCTGTAGTAAATCTGGGGGTGCGGTACCCTAAGATCTTAGCATCTGCTCTCTCTGCTACAGTAAATCTATGGGTGGTGTACACTAAAATCTTACACTTTGCTCTGTCTGCTACAGTGAATCTGGGGGTGTCCGTGTGTTCTGGGGGTGTTGTACCCTAAGATCTTAGAGTCTACTCTGTCTGCTACAGTAATTCTGGGGGTGTCAATGTGTTCTGGGGGTGTTGTACCCTAAGATCTTAGAGTCTACTCTGTCTGCTACAGTAATTCTGGGGGTGTCTGTGTGTTCTGGGGGTGTTGTACCCTAAGATCTTAGAGTCTACTCTGTCTGCTACAGTAATTCTGGGGGTGTCTGTGTGTTCTGGGGGTGTTGTACCCTAAGATCATAGCCTCTGCTCTCTCTGCTGTAACTGGAGGCTGCTGGCTGCAGCAGCTGGTGTTTTCCATTCAGTATTCTCTGCAGCTGTTTGCCTCTCTGAGTCCTGAAACGGAAATGCATCTGTTATGACCACCAACTGTCTCTGAAACACACACACACACACACACATGCACACTACCACACTCACACATACATACACACACACACACGCACACACACACACACACATATACACACGCATAGCACACATACACACACACAAGCACACACACACACACACACACACACACATACACAAACACACACACAGACACACACACATTTCCTATACACTGACGAAACTGTGGGGCCCCGCAATAGTCTAAATATGGAACATGAAAAACAATATTTCCACCATACCAACACATGCATACGTTTCAGCCAGCAGTTTGCATTACTTTGAACTGCTTTAGTTAATTAAAAATTGGTTCTGAATGAAGCTGTTTTTGAACCTGCAGCATTGCTCTACATGCCCTGGGAGGCTTCTCCATTTGCACATTCAGACACACACACACACACACACACACACACACACAGTAATAACACAGCTGTTTTTCTCAAGACAATATAAACACATACATATATTCGCTTTGTGTTTTTTTTTTTTTTTTCTTCGGTTGTTTTATTTTATGCACAGGCAGAATCTTGCCTAACCAATCAGCAAACAAAGGGAGTGTTCGTGAGCGATGATGTCGACTTTCCGTGCTACACTGTAGTGCTACACTGTAGTGCTGTAGGCAGGCTTATAGCAGGGCTAACTGCATGACATGACCAAACGATAGCGATTGTGTAAAGGCAGATGCAATCGTTTTAAACCTCTACACCTCTACACCTCCAGGAAGCAAACGTTTCTCAGTACAGCACAGCCAGATCCTCTGTATGCAATGATGTGTAGTACGAAGGCCTAGTTTACCAGGCTAGGGCTGGGCTACCCTGGGCAACCCCAGGTACCCAGGACAACAGCCTATCCCAGAGGAGATTATGACTGCAACTGCCTCATAGGGGTGCTGACTGGGTGCTCGTAGAGGCAGCTGGGAGTCTGCTCCTCTGGGGATGCAGTGTTATTCTCGACATGTGTTATATAGTGTCATACGCTGTGGCCCTAAAATTAATACAGATTATTCAATACCCCTTTAGAATAACACATACATTTATTTATTTATTCGTTTGTTTGTTTGTTTGTTTGTTTGTTTGTTGCTTTTGAAAACATTATTATCACACTGCTCACCACTGACATACAAAATAGTGAAGTTGCTTTGAAATGCAGTACTATATCAGTACATGCAGCTCACTGAAGTGTGATTTTTCTCTCTTTTTTATTTGAGACATAAATAATCAGACACACCCTACATTCCCTATGTGTGGCTGATGCAATGTGTCTGGAGCAGAGTTAGTAAGTACTGTAGGCCTGCAGCTCTGACTGAGGGAAGTTGTTTATGTCTATTGGCAGAGTCTGGCCTGTGTGTGTCTTTCTCTCTCTCTCTGTCCCTATGCAGAAGTACATATGTCTGTCGTGTCCCTACTCTGTGTCCCTTTACACCTCTGTTTGCTTATGTCCTCCTTTTTTGTAAGTCGCTTTGAATAAAAGCGTCTGCCAAATGCAATGTAATGTAATGTAATGTAATGTAATTTTGTGTACCCCCTAAAGTTGATCCAGGTACACCTAGGGGTACTTGTACCCCAGTTTGACAATCACTGTTCTAAGAGAATCGAATGATGCTGATGCATCTTTTCAGTGCTGGTACTGTGTAGTCAAAAAATGCCATATGCTTCAAGTGCAGATACCATGTCTATGGCCTGTTCTGGGCTACACCACATCCAATCTGTTTGTGTATCAGAGAGCTGCTAAGGTATAGTCTTCATTATTCCACACTGACCTGATTCATGTAATGTTCATTTGTGGCGTGCCGTACCCATTTTAAAACATACACAGGTCACTCAGCGGTCGGTTCATTTGTTTTGAAAGGTAGGCCTGTTTGTTGATGCTTTATTGTAAGTGCAGCAGGTACGGAAATTCACACCAGCCACCAGCCAAATGCTGGTAAAATGAAAGTGGCTGGTAAATTTTGAACACAAAATAATAATTTACTGTTGAGTGGCTGGTGATTTTTTATCATTTATTTGTCAGTGGCTGGTAAAAGTTGACATTTTGCAAAGTTAATTTCCACCCCTGAAGTGCAGGGTGTGTATGTGTGTGTGTGTGTGTGTTGACAGACCCCCTTTGCAAAGCCCCCCAACCATTTTGTCGCCTAGGACCCGTATGTTCGACCCACTAACACATTTCGCATTCTCCTGTACTGTGACGAAAAATGTGGGCGGAGCCGGGGACGTTCAAAAACAGGGTCTGTTTTTCAAAGACAGTAGTCTAGGCTGTGGAAGAGGTTGAACGTTGTACTGTACAGTTGTGTAGATTGTAGGTTTTTTTTTTTTGCAAAAGTAGCAATGCATTACGTACAATAGTGTGCTCTAAGGAAAGAATGTGAAAACTCCACTTCTTTATGATACTTTTGACGTCTACTCCATGCCAAAATGAGCCTTAGATCTCTCTCGATATTTGAAATGCAATTCAAGTTTTGACGGAAACACAGGGATAATTCACCAATTGCCTATGTGCCGAGCACTCCAGGGAAATCCTCGTACAAAGGTAAGCTTACCAAAAGCAACTTCGCGCTATGTATGTATGTATTCGCTCTGGTCCGCCACTCTTTCTCTATTGTGCAGCTGCTACTAGTTCGTTCCAAATCGCCCGCCCACCAACAAGCTGTTCGGTAGGCTAACTGCAAACAAGGGGCTAGTCCGCCCGCCGATGACCCATTTAAATGTGTGATTTTCCTAATCATTTCACGCTTGGCCTTCTAACAAACCCAAGAGTGTAAGGTGCCGACATAAGCTCTGTCGACTTTAATATTGCAACATGAAGGCCATGACTTTAAAAGGGCGCTAAAGCTTTCACCTATGCTCTCAGGCCTGTTTACAAAATACTTAATCTTGCTTACACAGCGTTAAATGGAAACTGCCAACCTTGATCAAATCTCCGAAACGACACTGTTTTAACTCCGCTGACCTAATTGCACCCAATTAATATATTGGTCCTAGCAATTATTGCCGTGAGCTGTGTCTACTCTAAACCATTGCAACCAGCTACTTTTCCTGAGAATACTGCAGGATGCATTGTGCTGCATGGCTGCACAACTGCCCAAGTTGGTTAACTTGTAATGGTTCTGCACCCCCACCACCAAGGCTGGCCAACGCAGGTGCAGCGATGAAGTTGTGCGGCTCAGAGGAGAGCCAGCGGCTGGGTAGGCTGCTGGAGGATGCCCTGGCCCGGGAGAGCCGCTTGTGGAAAGCCCCCGTCCTTGAGAAGGGTCAGATACAGGTAACTAACTTAAACCTTGTTGTCCTCCTTAATAAACACATTTCAAACCGAATGCGGGTAACACCTGTGCGTCGAAATGGATGTGTGTGTGTGTGTGTTGTTGTTGTTGTTGGCAGTGCATGTGTGCTTTGTTTTGTGCGATACTGCCAACTCAGTAGTGTTGTGTTGCTCTGTGACTTGTAGGGCACCGACATATCTCTGGCCCAACACCAGGAAGTAATCTTGTGGCTGCGAGAGATGAACGATTCGTTTCAGTTCTGCCAGGAAACGTATGCTCTAGCTGTTTGCGTCCTCAACAGACTGCTTGCAACCGTGAAGGTGAGTGAGTGACTCAGATACAAACTCAATTGCATGACTTTACCCTCCAGTAATTCACCTGAGTACACACAGTAAGGCACACGCTGTGAAAAGGAGAACTTGTTCAATAGATACACATCTGATCTACTCTCCTCCAGGCACAAGCTAAGTACCTGAAGTGCATTGCAATCACAACTCTCATTCTGGCGGCGAAGATCAATGAGGAAGATGAGGTTTGTACACGGATGGTGGATTACTGTATATACTGACTGTATATATAATGATGTGCATTGCACTGTGTAATTGCAGAGTCTTGCTTGGTTACTGTAGCAGAAAATGCAAAACATTAAATTAGACAGAAAGTCAACAGCCAGGCTTCAGTTTAGTTCAGTACAGTAAGTCTTAAGTACTTTTGTAAGTCGCTTTGGATAAAAGCATCTGCCAAGTATAATGTAATATAATGGAATGTAATTGCACCATCTTGCTTGGTTACTTGTAGAAAATGCAAAACATTAACTTGGACAGAAAGTCAAAAGCCAGGCTTCAGTTCAGTACAGTACAGTGCAGTACAGTCCTTTTGTAAGTCGCTTTGTTGGTTTGCTTGGTTACTGTTGTAGAAAATGCAAAACATTAAGTTAGACAGACACAAAGTCAAGAGCTAGGCCTTAGTACAGTACAGTCCACTTCTCTTGTAAGTCTCTTTGGATAAAAGCATCTGCTAAGTGTAATGTAATGTAACTGTGCACTCTTGCTTGGTTACTGCAATATAAAATGCAAAACATTAAGTTAGACAGACAGAAAGTCAAGAGCCAGGCTTCAAATCAGTACAGTCCTTTTGTAAGTCGCTTTGGATAAAAGCGTCTGCTGAGTGTATTGTAATGTAATTCCACTATCTTGCTTGGTTACTGTAGTATAAAATGCAAAACATTAAGTTAGACAGACACAAAGTCAAGAGCCAGGCTTCAGTTGAGTTCAGTACAGTCCACTTTATTGGTCTTCTCTGTGTGTGTGTGTGTGTGTGTGTGTGCGATACACAGGTTATCGCGTCCGTCAAAGACCTTTTGGCACAGAGTGGATGTCACTTCTCGACGGCAGAGATCCACCGCATGGAGAGACTCATCCTGGACAAGCTACAGTGGGACCTCTACACCGCCACCCCCATAGACTTCATACACATCGTAAGTGTGTGTGTGTGTGTGTGTGTGTCTGCAGTGGGACCTCTACACCGCAACACCCAAAGACTTCATCCACATTGTGTGTGTGTGTGTGTGTGTGTGTGTGTGTGTGTGTGTGTGTGTGGACTTCATCCACATCGTAAGGTTCACACACACAAAAGGGGGGACTATCGTCTGTTATTCTGGCTAAAAATCCACACACACCTGTACAGAATCACAAGAAGTCCATCTATCTGTGTGTGTGTGTGTGGACTTCATCCACATCGCAAGGTTCACACACAAACGGGCAGAGGTGTTAAAAGTAAAAAACCCTGCCACGTTTTCCTTCTAACACAGGTGACTTCACTGAGTAGCTGATCTACCCGTCATGAGTGTTCATTACGATAAGCTGATTCGGAGTTGGTTGGATCAAATTTGAGGCAGGGTTTTTACTTTCTGAACCCCGGGATTGACACCTCTGCAAAAGGGGGCTATTGTCTTTTTTGTTCTGGCTAAAAACCCACACTTGAACACAATCACAAGAAATTCATCTATCTGTGTGTGTGCATGTGTGTGTGTGCGTGTGTGTTTTGTGTGCACAGGCCAAAAGTTTGGACACGCCTTCTCATTCAATTTCATGACTATTTACATTGTAGATTCTTACTGAAGGCATTAAAACTGTGAATGAACACATATGGAATTATGTACTTAACAAATAAAGTGTTACCTTTTTGTTAAGTACATAATTCTACATGTGTACGTTCACAGTTTTTATGCCTTCAGTGAGAATCTACAATGTCA
Organism: Setipinna tenuifilis; assembly: GCA_030347295.1. Classification (NCBI taxonomy): domain Eukaryota; kingdom Metazoa; phylum Chordata; class Actinopteri; order Clupeiformes; family Engraulidae; genus Setipinna; species Setipinna tenuifilis. The sequence continues at coordinate 2,379,635 of CM059272.1, forward strand.
ATACTCATTAAAGTAAAGAAAACACATTGAAGGAGAAGGTGTGTCCAAACCTTTGGCCTGTAATGTACAAAGGGGGGTTGCTGTCTATAGCCAAATAGTCTTGGTCCTAGATATTGTGCATTGGGTTTAGGTGTGCTCTCTCTCTCTGCTTCAGCTTGTACTGAGCAGAGATGGTACGTAGGTACGTACAGTAGACACTAAACACTACAAGCAAAGCGAGCGGTCTGGTCTGCGTGAATAGTGGCTAGGGAAGTGCGATGCTTATTGGGCCAAGGCACTTACTTTGTTTGTCTTTATTATTTATCTCCAGTCAGAAGTAAATCAAGACAAAAGCATAGTTCCTGTTGTTGAAAATAGGGGGATTTTATAAGGAAATAAAGGCAAATATTTGCTGTTTTTAATAGCACAGGTTTGGTTTCACTACAAAATATAGAATTATTAACTAGGCGTTTTGCCATTAGCTTTGAGAGCTACTGGGGCAATTGTCAATAATGGCGTGTATTGTATTGTAAAGCTGTATAGCTGAAACCAAAACTGTCACCAGTTAGTAGCATTGCTAAACATAGCCCATTGTCCTTTTTATATTTATTTGCATTGCTTGTAAATGAGATAGTGTGGGACTTTTGTACAATTTTTAATGTGCATAAATTTGAGCAAATCATGCTTAATGGCACAAGGAATTTGTTTTTTGTTTTGTTTTTTAAATTTAGGCTGTTAAGTAGCAGTAAACTATACACCCTTTTCATTTTGTTTTAGGAATTTACAGTACAGGCCAAGAGTTTGGACACACCTTCTCATTCAATGCATTTTGTTTACTTTCATGACTATTTACATTGTAGATTCTCACTGAAGGCATCAAAACTGCGAATGAGCACATGGAATTATGTTAGTCTTATGTTACACTTAACTTAATTCCATGTGTTCATGGAATTAAGTTAAGTCTTAACTTTTATTTGTTATGTACATAATTCTACATGTGCTCATTTATAGTGTTGATGCCTTCGGTGATAATCTACAATGTAAATAGTCATGCAAGTAAAGAAAACGCATTGAATGAGAGGGTGTGTCCACACTTTTGGCCTGTACAGTAGGCGTTGTAGCTATTGACCCTGTTCAACTTCAAATGAACAAAAGATGCCACAGTGGAACTAAAAATCCTTAGATGCACAAATAAAAAATGTAATATGAAATGTGAAAATTTTTAACTATTGTAAAAAAATAAATTTAATTTAATAAAACTTCTTTTCAAATAAATATTTCAGTATACGCTCGATAAATCAATACATTCCAGTCGAGGTCCATTTAAAGGTGCAGTGTGTATCTGTCTGCCAGTTTGGTTCTGTGATTTAAAAAAAAAAGGCTAAAACTCATGTTAAAACTTGATGTCGTATACAACTCGTTTAAGAAACCTTGGTGCTAAAAAATCCCAAATGGATAAGATGCACTGCTATTGAAGGATGTCTGTGAATGTCTGTTTTTTGTTCCAGAAGTACTATGATTTAGCCCTACATGTAAAAACATCTTATTGATGACTAACACTAATCACTGCACCTCTAGCTGGAGTCTGAGTTGGCATACTTCCCAACCTCTGTTGAGTGACATTGAAGGCTAGGTCTGTGTTTAAAACTTATTTGATTTGAAAAAAAAATAATAATAATACTCCAGACATCTGGACATCTTCTAAAAATCAACACTCTGTCCGCTTTCTCCTGAAGTTACACTACAAACCTGAACATCAACACTGGTCTCACAACATGGCTTATCGCTTGGAGAGGAACATACAGTACAGTACAGGCCAAAAGTTTGGACACACCTTCTCATTCAGTGTGTTTTCTTTATTTTCATGACATTGTAGATTCTGACTGAAGGCATCAAACTGAACAAACACTCTTTTTTTTGTTAAGTACATAATTCCATATGTGTTCATTTACAGTTTTGATGCCTTCAGTGAGAATCTACAATGTAAATAGTCATGAAGGTAATGTCATGAAGGTGTGTCCAAACTTTTGGCCTGTACTGTACAAAATGTACACATAAGTATGCTCAGTGCTACACCAAATGAATGACAAATGAACACTTCACACCCACACACTTACTATACTGGACCACTGTCAAACATTCCTGTCACTATGGTCATATACAGAATCATGTCATGTACTGTATAGAGGAAACTTCACATAGTTGGCACAGAGGAAGAAAGAAAAGGAGGAGGTGGGAGGAGGAGGAGGAGGAGGAGGTGGGGGGAGGAGGTGGTTTAAAACAACACTTTAAACACGTTACCACGGAGAGGGTCTAGAACATCACAAACAAGCAGATGATCTGTGTTGGCATTCCGGAACAACCCCTCCATCCATCCATCCATCCATCTTCCTCGTCACTGAAGATGAGAGAGATGCTGTGTAGTAGTAGAAGGAGATGTTGATGATGGTGATGATGATGATGGTGATTTTAATGTCCTTTTGGTCTTCATTTCTTTCCATCTTCTCCTCTCCTTCCCCACCCAACCCTTCCCACCTCCCAACCTGACAAAACCTCCACCCCTACCACCCCAACCCTTCCCACCTCCCAACCTGACAAAACCCCCACCCCCTCCCCCTCTACCATCCTCTCCTTCCCCACCCAACCCTTCCCACCTCCCAACCTGACAAAACCCCCAACCCTTCCCACCTCCCACCCCCAACCTGATGGATCACCCCCCCCCCCTTTTCATCTTCTCCTTCCCCACCTCCACCCCCTCCCCCTCTACCACACCCGCCCCCCACCCCCACAGTTCCACGCCCTGCTACGATCAGGTCACCCCCACCTGCCCCTGTCCCGTGGTTGGGGACAAGGGTGGGGGCAGGGGACGGCAAGGTCAGTGTCTCCTCAGAAGAGGCCCTTGCTCCAGGCGGAGTTGTGGACGAGGCAGGCGCAGCAGTGTATGGCGTGCCACCAGCTGGTGCAGTGGAGGGGCTCCACACTGGCCTTGGCCATCATCACCCTGGAGTTGGAGACGCTCACGCCAGACTGGTTCTCCGTCTTCATCGAGCTGCTGAACAGAGCACAGGTGCGCAGGGGGGAGAGAGAGAGAGAGAGAGAGAGAGAGAGAGAGAGAGAGAGACACACACACACACACACACACACACACACACTATCAAACATTTACCTTTAAATCGAGCTGCTGAACAGAGCACAGGTGCGCAGGAGACGCACACACACACTATCAAACGTTTACCTTTTAATAACATCACACACCTTAGTTATCTTCAGGATGAATAAAGTATACCGGACACACTATCATTTAGCTGCTGCGTCATCTAGCTGCTGAACACACACACACACACACTCACACACACATACACTATCAAATGTAGCGGGGCACAAGATCGAACTTTAATAACATCACACACCTTAACAGGACACACATTATGAAACGTCATTGAGCTCCTGAACAAAGCACAGGTGCACAGGAGACACACACACACACACACACACACTATCAGACGTGGCAGGGCACAAGATCACCTTTCATAACTTTATTTTTATTTATTTATTTATTTTTATTTATATAATCCACATGCAAATCAGGGAGTTTTTCCTCACCCCTGTCGCCCTACGGACACAGGCAGGAACTGTCAACGGTGCCTGAACGACCATTGCATCATCAAGCCGCAAATGCTGCCTTGTGTTTTTTCCTGCTAAACTGTTGAAGCACTTTGAGCTACATCTTGTATGAATTGTGCTATACAAATACAGTTTATTATTATTCTTATGATTATTATTATTGTGATTATTATTATTATTATTATTAATAACTATGGATATCTGGTTCACCTGTGTTTGTCCTCGCTCACAGGTGGACAGTGCGGAGTTCATCAGGTGTAAGGAGATGGTGGACGAATGCCTGTCCAGCCCCGAGATCCCCCTGCCGGCCAACGCCGTCTACATCTTCGACAGCACACACGTGACCAAGTACCGCCCCTTGGGACACTCAGAGACCAATCAGGTGACGAGCTGGCGCCCCTCAGGTCGCTCAGAGGCCAATCAGACGACAGTGACCAGCTGGCGCAGGAAGGACCGCCCCCGACGCAAGCGGGATCGGGGGGGCCACAAAGCGGGGGGGCGGCGGGGGGAGAGGGAGGTGGATGAGTACTACGACGGCTTTCGGTGCCTTTACGACGGAGTCGCCACGGACGGGGGCCAAGGGGATTCTGGGAGCACTGGTCTGACCAATCAGGAAGCTTTGTCCTGTCCACCACTGCAGCCTCACGCCAGCCAATAGGGTTGTTTGAAACGACCGGCTGGCTTAACAGCAATGCATTCTGGGATTGAAAGTGTGACATTCTTTGACAAGTGACAATCTCATCCGAACGTCACCGTTTCACACAGGTGGGTGGATAAGGTATAGTGTGGTGACGTTGGGATGAGATTGTCCAAAAAACGTCACACTGTCAAGTCCAGAATGCATTGCTTTTAAGCCAGCCAGCCAGTTAGACGGGCCAGTCGTGTCAAACGGGCCCAATAGCGAAGGGCTCCTCCTCCTGCCTGTTCCAGTACTATGCTTACTCTGCACTTTTCACTTCAGCCTTCTATGTGTGTATGCATTTCATTATGATGACTATTTTTACACGTTTCCACATTTTATCTTTGGTTACTAAATAAAATATGCACACGTTTTTTTTATATATATATATAATTTTTAGGTTACTTTGAGTGTGCATTTGTAATTATGGTTTGATAGATGCTTTTTTTTATTATTAAGACTGCTTTTGTAATGTAAAAATTAAGCTTTTTTTCCCACTTTGTTCAGATGTGTAACTAACTGTGTTATGTTTCCCCACCTGTTCCGTTTTTGCACTTTTTAGTATTCAGATATATATTTTTTATTTTCAACAATGTGAAGTTACTAAATACTCTGATATCATGTTTCTGATTGGATATCACCATTCCTAATACCTCTGTGGTTAAACTAAATATTTTTAGTTAAACGAAACGAAATATATTTTTGGTTTAAGTCTGAAAGTTCCTTTTCAAGGCAGCTACACATCACTGAGAGAAAGCTACGTTATTTTTAATCTTTTTTTTACTGTAAACATTTTTTTATACCTTCTCAGACAGTTCCATTAAAGTGTTTTGAAACCTCTCACACACCCTGTTTGTTTCAGTAATTAAACATTAACGAGCATGCAAAGACAAATGTCTTTTATGACCAGCAGAGCTGTGCATGGCGGTGTAATATTCTGTTTATGTACAGCAAGGGTTCAGAAATGAACTTTGTAAAATGTGTACCTGTACCAGCTACTGATAAAGATAGGGTAACATTCAACAGCTACTCAACAGTAATTTGCATTTGGTGACAATTTCCATTCCAGGTAAACAGATTTTTAGTATTAGTTAGAGATAGCATTACTTAACCTCACTTTTGGGGTAGCTGTGGGCTAGTGGTTAGAGAGTTGGTCTTGGGGATCTAAACTGATCTGTTGCAAGTTCAAATCCCATTCCAGTAGGAAGAATGGGGGTGGGGGAATAAATAACTAGTGCTCTCCTGCACCCTCATCCATGGCTGAAGTGCCCTTGAACAAGGGATCTAATCCCACATGGTGCTGAACCATCCAGGTTATTTTGACAGAAGCACTGAATGAACGAAAATGAGCCAAAGCAACTGAGAAGGACCTTTGCCATTTTTATGACACGGACTATTTATAAGGGACAGGGATTTCATTTTGAAGCATGAATGAACAGTTATGGGAGACTTATGACATTTTGCTGGTTAATCTGAAGTGTTGCGCAGAACTGTAAGACTGTTTGGCCAAATGACCTTATAGTTTTAGGAATTTCATCTCGGTTTCAAATAATGAAACACTAGTTAGTTACTGATCAACACTACATATTGGCTAACACTTAAAAGTCTCTTCATTGTTATTGTCTGAAAAAAGGTCCATTGGTGCATTCTTGTGGAAAACGAAGACCAGACTCTGACCAAAACTCAGTTTAGTGCAATTAGTCTTCATAACCAGAATCCCATGATTGGCATCCTGGCTCTACCACATTTCTCTCTCACACTTAACCCCCACAGGTGAAGATGGGTCATTTCATTAACTAGCTCATATTAAAGTAAAGAGCATGGCTTGGTGTATGGCTTAGACACATGTATTGAATTGCATTGCAAATGCACAAGTAGTGTAAGGAGTTGTATCAATCATCTAATTTCTCAACATCACGGTAAATAGAGCTCCTATGGAAAATACATTTTAAAAAAAAGAAACGATTGAACTGACCATTTTGCTGAATACATCCCCCAATCTGCCAACACCAATGTGCGCATCGTTGTCTCCCTGTTCTACACCTGCCTAGCTTTTTCAGTATCCTAGTTAAGCGTGCTTGCTCAGCGAGCAAACATTGTTCTTCTGACAGAGTGTTTATTAAGTAGGCCTATGCTTATTCCGTTCACCCTTATTGCTTGACCTAAGTAGTGTTTATTAAGTGCGCTTGCTCAGCATTATTGCTCCTCTTAAGTAATGTGCTTGCTCTTAAATAGTGTTTATTAAGTGTGCTTATTCCCCAAGCACCCTTATTGCTTATAAGTAGTGTTTATTATTGTGCTTTCCCTTTACTGATTTTTTGGCACAACTACTTGAGGACTTTCAAGATAGATGCCGTTCCAATGCTGAAATGTTTAACCCAATTTCAAACCACTGAATACAGCTGCAAGCACACATTTAGCATTTTTTTTTTTGCAGAAATGTAGTCTAGTTCTCTTTAAACATTTTCTGTTACATCTCTACCACCCAGATACCATAATGGCTTTCCTGTAGGGAATTTCATACGATGATGTCCTCTATTCACGTGACTGACTTAAGAGTCCGAATTACAGGGGGTATTGGGGGGTACAGCACCCCTTGATCAAGACCCAGTACCCACTAAAGAGACCAAAATATCAAGGTTGGGGGGGGGGTACCAGCATATTAATGTACTTATTGCTAAACCTAAACAGTAGTACCCCCCCTAAAAGATTGTACCGCCCAATAATGAGGGGGTAATTCATACTCTGTTCTGACTCATCTGGGCTGTCCTCTTCACAGGCCCAGGGTCCAGACTGGTGTGGTGCTCTAACTTTATTTACCAAAATTCAACACATGTATCATGTATCATGATTTACCCAATACATCATATGCATCATGATTCACCCACGTATTCCCTTGTATCATGATTCAAACGCTCTGATCACCTTACCAGTGGGACAGAAAACAGCTTTATATGTCTGTCTGAGGTGTTTTCTGTGGACTTCTGTGGATATGAACAGCTACAGTCATCCCCTACACATCATGTGCACACACACTCTGAATACAGTGTGCCTGACACGATTAGCAATGCTTAATAAGACACAACAGCTACGTTAACATTGCTCCCAGTTGGGCGCAAATGACTCAAATTATTAAAAAAATAACATGAACATAACTCACCGTATTATTATAAACAAGACTGGTTTTATTCACTGATGCCCAGGGGGTGTGGATGTAAAATCATGGCGTCATTATTGCTATTATACATCTCCTATTGCTAACGCTTAAGACCTAACTTGGCTCATCTTAGCTTAGCGCTTAGCTTAGCTTAGCATAACGCTAACACTAAATGCAGACAGACACCAATACAAATTCGTTAGCATTATATTCACCTATTTAAAAATATGGCTTCAAGGTTTCTGCACACACACAGATTAACAAACACACACACACACACACACACACACACATTTATATTTGCATATATTGGCTAGAGGTCCAGTACTGTGGTCTGCTCTGCTCGTAGTTATAATTAGCCATCATTAGCGCATCTCAAATGGTAGGCTATCATGGTTACAATTAAGCCAATTGGCGCATGTCACGCTAAGACAAAAACGGTCATAAAAAATAAAATGTATATAAAAAGTCCCAATTTGTTAAACAAACTAGCTAAAACACACAAACAAAAAAAACAAAAAGGAAACAGACAGACACACGAGAGAACCCAAACAAAGCCTGGGTAACAAAAAAACAAAACAGACAGAGACAGACAGTTGTACGAACACAAACAAAACGAAAGCCTGGGTTATGGTATTGCTAAAGATGCGAATGGCCTCTTTATTTGGGCGTGGCATGGCAGCATCTGTGCTGTGCTGCCCTCTGTCTCATTCTCGTGCCCCCCCCCTGCCCCCCACCCCCCAGTAAGAGTCTTTGGTCCGTTACAAATGTCACAGGAATGTCAGAGCGCGTGTGCTGTGCTGATGGGTGGGTGGGAGTAGTTGCTATGGTGATGGAGGAAGGAAGATGGAAGACGACAAGTCCTCGCTTGGCTTGGCCCTTGACTCTGGCTGCTGTGGTGGTCATAACTTAACTGAAAGAAAACAAGAAAAAACATGGACAAGAACAGAAATAAATGAATAAATAAATAAAAATGACCAAACAAAAGGAAAACAGTGAGGTGATAACATGCAGATGTCATGATTCAAATCACAGTATGGTGCTACTGATGCTGTGCCTCAGCACGTAATGGCAAACAGCCACATTCATGTAGAAACTGATAGACAAAAGAACAAAAAAACACCTTAAGCATCAATAAAAATAAAAACACTGGACAAATAATGATGAATACAATCTTCAGGAATTCCATTAAATATTTATAAATAACACCACTGTGCTGTAGGCTTGTCAGATGAAGACTATTATTTTTGGTCATTCACAACTGTGACCAGCAGATGGCGCTGTCTATCACTAAATTTCACTAGCAGCTTGACCATCAGCTGTGGGCTGTAAGATGCCTCTCTATGGAAGACAGCTAAGAAGTGTGACACCCTGTGTCAAAGATGCTGACAGGAAATAAACAAAGGAGAGACCAGAGGTGTCAATCCCGGGTTCAGATAGTAAAAATCCCTGCCACGTTTTCCTTCTAACACAGGTGACTTCACTGACTAGCTGATCTACCTGTCTTGAGTGCTCATTACGATCAGCTGATTCAGAGCTGGTCGGATCAAATCTGTGGCAGCATTTTTAACTTTGTGGACCCAGGATTGACACCTCTGGAAGAGAGTATGTCTGTAAAGATTCTCATTCATCCAGGGGCCTATTTCACAAAACCAAGATAAGGGATTAAGACGGGTTTACTTGGTCATCCTAGATGACTTTAGCCTTGAAGTCGTTTCACAGAAGAAATCGCATATAAGTTACCATGGGGATTTATACCTTGCAGCTAGCCTGCTCCCGACCAGGCTAAGAACCAGGATTAGTTAATTCTTGCCCCTTATTGGCTCAATGAACTGTCACTCAGAGTTGTCAGACGCGGCCGGCCAGCCAGCAATGGTGTTAGCCGACTTTTAATGTTTGTATGAAACACTTTGAATAGGCTAAATAAAACATTTTCTCTGCTGTTTATTAAATTTGTTTGTTTGCTTATTATTAGGCTTTTAATTTCTGAACCAATTGTAATCGAATAGTTTCTTTTATTTATTTCTTTAATTGAATGAATACGCAAACCAACTTCACTTGTGTTCTCAATTAAGTCGGTGATCACAGCAATATATAATGACAGGCTGCACGTGCTTCACCTCATAACATTCCATGAGGACGCTCTGCTCCGCCGGGGTGAAGTACTGCGCACGCGTCTTCTCCATTTCATCGCGCATTCTGGGATCCATCCATGCCGTCTTTTATAGAATAACGTGAACGCGCTCTTAACAGGATTTGTTACACCTGGCTTGGCCTAGCCGCCTCAACTCATCCGTGCTCGGCGTTAGTGAAACGTATTCAGCGTGTTTACATAGACAAGGCTAGGTCAAGCCCCGTTTTCGTCACTTATCTTGGATGTGTTTAGTCAGGTTTTGTGAAATAGGCCCCAGGTCTTGTAAGTCAAAGCTAAGTTGTAAGCAAAGGAGCTAAGTTGTAAGCAAAGGAGCTAAGTTGTAAGGAACTTTCATCCAAAATAGTCCGGTCGATAGATGCAGATTTTCATGCGAATCGATCACTTTGTGATAAAAGCGTCAAATTTGGTATGATGACTCCCAAAGGGGTTCTGATCAAATTTGGGACCGTAGGCGCTCAAGATCTGGGCCCTGGGGGCCATGGCAGCCATTTTCCAAAATGGCCGTCATGGAAATGGGAAAATGGATTAAAAGCACCCAGAAACATCATATATTTGTATCAATTTTGGTAGGAAGGTTTCTAAAAGGGATCTGATTAGATCTAGAACCATAGGCGTTAAATATGGCGGCCATTTTCCAAAATGGCCACCAAATGTTTATTTTGAATGGTAAAATTATGGATGAAAATAGATGAAACACAACATATTTGTATCAAATTTGGTAGGAAGGTTCATAAAGGGCATCCAATTATATTAGGAACCATAGTTTTTCAATCTGGCGGCCATTTTTCAAAATGGCCACCAAATATGGATTCCATAATGGGAAAATGTATGCCAGAAACATAGCATGCAATAACATATTACTATCAGATTTATAGGTGTATGCTACTATTTGGGGCTAGATATGGTTAAAATTGTTGCTCTGGGTTTATAAAGGTGGTAGAGGGTCTTATTTTTCATGTTGGGCGTTGTGTTGTTTTAAACTGTCTTGGGGGAGTATGTAGCTCAGCTAGCAAGAGCCAATGGATCACACGTAGCAAGACCCACTACAAATTATTTGGGAAACATAGATTGTCAGTAATTGTAAATCTTGCATGATCTCTGAAATGTTCTCTGTGCTCAACCAAGTCGTGAGCTAGTTTTCATGCAGTAATTCATTTAGCGAATATTGTGCTAACAAGCTCTGATGCGGTTTGTCAACAGTCGTTGCAGCCAATTGCAATGCCGGACAGTGTTGCCAAAAAAAGTCACAGAAAGTCGCTACTGGCTCTCTGAAAAGTCGCTAGGAGTCGATAGATCAGAAAAATCGCTCCGCAGGTGTGGCCGCTTTTTCCGCTTTTCGCATTTTTCGCATTTTCGCTTTCCGCTTCGGTCTGAACTGTCCTTTAGGATGAAAAAAGTCCAGCAATTGCGAACTGGGAAACTAACTTCCATGGAATATGGAATATAAGCAGTAACACCTTTTCTTTTATGTAATTTTGCTTTTCATAATGTTAATAGTCATTCCAAATTTCATTTAGTTGTAGCTTTTAGGGGTGTGAGAGGTCAGTCTTGAGAATTTAGTTTTCATTTCTTGTCTACTAATTCTACATAGTCTTTACCTACTGTATTTCATCCAGTGGAGAGGGTGTGAAGTTAATTGGTGACAGTTTTTACTTTTCAAATTACAGTATGTCACAAAAGTGAGTACACCCCTAACATTTTTTTACTTTTTTTATTATATCTTTCCGAGGGAGAAGTCTAAAGATATAATACTTTTGTACAATGTAAAGTAGGCAGTGTACAGCGTAACAGTGCAAATTCGCAGTTCCCTCGAAATAACTCAACACACAACCATTAATGTCTGAACCACTGTCAACAAAAGTGAGTACACCACTACGTGAAAATGTCCAAATTGTGCCCAATTAGCCACTTTTCCTCCCTGGTGTCATGTGATCCATTAGTGTTACAAGATCTCAGGTGTAAATGGGTAGAAGTTGTGTTAAATTTGGTGTTATCACTCTCACACTCTCTCATACTGGTCATTGGAAGTTCAACATGGCACCATGGAAAAGAACTCTCTGAGGATTTAAAAAAGGAAATTGTTGCTTTACATGAAGATGGCCTAGGTTAGAAGAAGATTGCCAACACCCTGAAACTGAGCTGCAGCACAGTGGCCAACAGACTATGGGCATGGATTACTGGAACCATGTCCTGTGGTCTGATGAGACCAAAATAAACTTATTTGGTTCAGATGGTGTCAGGTGTGTGTGGCGGCAACCAGATGAGGATTACAAAGACAACTGTGTCCTGCTAACAGTCAAGCATGGTGGAGGAAGTGTCATGGTTTGGGGCTGCATGAGTGCTGCCGGCACTGGGGACCTATACTTCATTAAGGGAACCATGAATGCCAATATGTACTGTGACATACTGAAGCAGAGAATGATGCCCCCCCTTTGAAACCGGGCCGCAGGGCGGTATTTCAACATGGTAACGACCCCAAGCACACCTCCAAGATGACCACGCCTTGGGTGAGGGTGAAGGTGATGGACTGGCCTAGCATGTCCCCAGACCTGAACCCAATTCAGCATCTGTGGGGCATCCTTAAATGGAAGGTGGAGGAGCTCAAGGTCTCAAGCTCAAGGTCAGCTCCGTGATGTCGTCATGTAGAGGATTCCAGTGACAACTTGTTATGCTCTAGTGAACTCCATGCCCAAGAGAGTTAAGGCAGTGCTGGAAAATAATGGTGGCCACACAAAATATTGACACTTTGGGCACAATTTGGACATTTTCACTTAGGGGTGTACTCACTTTTGTTGGCAGTGGTTTAGACTTTAATGGTTGTGTGTTGAGTTAATTTGAAGGAACAGCAAATTTGCACTGTTATATAAGCTGTACACTGCCTACTTTAAGCTGTATTAGGCAGTGCAAATGTAGAGCTGCATCACTGCAGTGCACTGCTTTATGTTTATGTGAGGGAGATTGTCACGCAGTGTAAGGTTTTTGTGCTTCTTGGCTGAGATTGGTCGTTGGCTTGGTATAGTGGTTGAATTAAATGTGGCATCTTTATATACATATGTTATATGACATGTTGTGAGTTGAATCTTGTATGAATGTTCAAAACACAACTGCTGAAGGGTTGAGCCACTTGTTCTTTGTTCTGGTTGTTGTTATGCAGTCCTACATCAATATCTAAAAGCAAAAAAAAACTAAAAACAAAAAACGAACAAAAAAACAACCTAATCCTAATAATGCTGGCACCTTGCCGTGGTGGATTAGCTTGTGTGTCTTATCATGCCAGTTGAACTTTCTGTTTCACCATTTGTGAATTTCTTTGGCTGAGACCAGACAAAGATCAGCTCTTAATCAGTTTTCATGGTAATCACATTTTCCATAATTTGGATCACATAAATAATTTAAAGACACATCAATAGCCATTTTTGTGAAGTATGTTTATATTGACATGTATTTCTGCTGTATTATTGCACTGTTTTTAATCTGTTTTCCAATTAGGAACTCCATTTATGGTGGCCATTTTGGAAAATGGCCACCATATTGGATGTCTATAGTTCTAAATCTATTCAGACCCCCTTTGTGACTCATTCTACCAACTTTGATACAAATATGTTGTGTTTCTGGCTGTTTTCAATTCATTTTATCATTACGGAATCTATATTTGTCGGCCATTTTCCAAAATGGCCGCCATATTGAATGCCTATAGTTCTAAATGTAATCAGTCTCCCTTTGGGAACCTTCCCACCAAATTTGGTACACATATGTGATGTTTCTGGGTGCTTTTAATCCATTTCCCCATTTCCATGGTGGCCATTTTGGAAAATGGCCGCCATGGCCCCCAAGGGCCAGATCTTGAGCGCCTACGGTTCCAAATCTGATCAGACCTCATTTGAGAGTCTTCATACCAATTTTCATGCTTTTATCGCAAAGTGATCGATTTTCGCAGCTATCCGCCGGACTAAAAGGCTTCTTCAGGCCTGGTTCCCTACGATCATGCCAGAACTGAAGAAGCCTTTTGGATGAAAGGTAAAATGTCGTGGATGAAAGGTAAAATGCTCCTTTGGCCTCTGGGAGAGAGAAAAGTAAATGAATAAAGAGAAAGCGAAGTTGTAAACAACTGGACTTGTTAGGGTTAGGGTACGCTACTAAATGACCTCTGGGAGAGAGAAAAATAAATGAATAAATAAAAAGAGACAGGGAGAGAGAGAGAGAGAGAGAGAGAGAGAGAGACTCACTTCTTCTTGTCCTTGTCCTTCTTGAGGGGCTGGGAGAGGGAGAGTGTTTCCGCGGCGACCTTCCTCCTGTTGAAGGCGTTCATCTCCTCCTCCAGCTCCCTCCGCTTCTCCTCCACCTTACGCTTCTCCTCCTGGTGCATACGCTTCAGCTGCTCAAACTTCTCATGCAGCTAGAGAGAGATGGAGGGGGGGATGGAGGGAGAGGGTGAGTGGGGAGAGGGAGGGAGGGAGATGGAAGGAGGGATAGAGAGAAAGGGAGAGAGAGAGATGGAGAGGGATGGAGAGAGAGAGGGGGAGAGAGAGGGGGAGAGAGAGTGAGTGAGGGCGAGGGATAGAGAGAGAGAGAGAGAAGGAGAGAGAGAAAGTAAGAAAGAGGGAGAAATGAAAAGGCAGAGGGAGAGAGAGAGGGGGAAAGGGAGACAGAGAGAGATGGAGAGAGAGAGGAGGACATTTTCCCCCAGGTCAGTGTCATGTCTACTCATGCGTAGCCCCTCCCCTCTCAGTGTTACGCAATAGCACTAATTAAGCATCCTCACGGCATTGGGCTATTTTTAGTTATTAGCCACGTGACGCTAAAGACAAAGGAGGAGTCTACAGGAAAAACATGGGCACAAAATCACACATTTCAAGTTAGTCCCACTATTGGTAGCTGCATTAAAACCCCAGCTTTTTAACATGTAACCCTGTGAATAAACCACCATAGTCTTGAGCTAGAAGCATTTTAAAATGGAATTTACTTATGAAATAAAAAAAAAAAAATTAAACTCATAAATTACATTTTCTCAGTTTCTGTTTTTTTTTTTGCGACCAAGATGGTTTTTCTCATCCCAGTCCACTATATAGCAACCACCTCTCCACCCCTCACCTCTCTCCATCTCCTACATGTACCACAAGAACAGCCATGATCCCAGTCCACTATATAGCGACCACCTGTCCACCCCTCACCTCTCTCTCTATCTCCTTCAGCTCGGCCTCCGTCTCCATTTAGCCCACCCCGCCATCCCATGACCCCATCTCTACCCCTCACCTCTCTCTCCATCTCCTACATGTACCACAAGAACACCCATGACCCCATCTCTACCCCTCACCTCTCTCTCTATCTTCTACATGTCCCACAAGAACACCCATGAACCAAGTCCACTATTTAGCTCATCTCTCCATCCAGCAACCACCTGTCCACCTCTTCATCCCATGACCCCGTGTCCCCCCTCACCTCTCTCTCCTTCTCCTTCAGCTCGGCCTCCGTCTCCATTTAGCCCACCCCGCCATCCCACGACCCCATCTCCACCCCTCACCTCTCAACTACCTGTCCACACCTCCATCCAGCAACCACCTCTCGACTCCCCACCTCTCTCTCCTTCTATTACATGTCCCTATAAGAACACCCATAATCTCAGGCCACTATATAACCCTATTCCTATCTATTCCACGACCACCTCTCCTCCTCCTTACCTCTCTCTCCTTCTCCTTGAGCTCGGCCTCTGTCTCCTTCACTTTGTTGACGAACATCTGCCTCATCTCCTCCTCCTTACGCTGCAGGTCACTCAGGAACTCCTTCCTCTTGGCCTCGTACGTCTCCTGCAGGCTGCACGGACACACACACAGAAAATAGAGGAGTCAGTCACCAAACACACACACACACACACACAGCAAATGCAGGAGTGAGTCACCAAACATCACCAAATATGCACACAACTACATACACTCACTCACTCACACACTCACACACTCACACACTCACACACTCACACACTCACACACTCACACACTCACACACACACACACACACACACACACACACACACACACACACACACACACACACACACACACACACACACACACAGCAAATGCAGGAATGAGTCCCCGGAGGTTCACACTCAGCTCTCTCTCACTTATGCACACGCCTACACATCACCAAACATGCACGCATGCACGCACACACACACACACACACACACACACACAGAAACATCACCATTTACAAAAAGTCATGACCCACATACTGAGACATGCCTCCCCCACAATCACAGAAACTTCCTCATACCAACACGACTTACAGCTTCAGAGCAAATACAGTTCTCAAGTATCTATCAAAAGTAATATTGTCTCTGGACACAACACTATATACTGTCATTAACAGGGCAAAAGCAGGAAATAGTTCTGTGCCTGAAATCATCAAAATGTTTCAAAGTTTTTATGACAATGTACTAAGAAATGTTAAAAGTAGTGTACCCAATCTACCAGCAAATGTAAATGTACTGCATGTGTTGTCCTATGCCTGAGATCTTTCAGCCCTAGCCTGGTAAACCAACCCCTCGTACTTCATTCATTTTGTACAGAGGATCTGGCTGTGCTTTCATTGACATGGTTGTCTCAGGCAGCATCTTGCCTGACCAATCAGCGAACAGAGGGAGTCACAAGACATTAGCAATTCGATCAAAAGGCAGATCCAAACTTCAGCAGAGTCTACACCCCCAGGAAGAAATTGTTCGCCGATTGGTCAGGCAAGATGCTGTCTGAGACAACCATGTCAATGAGACCAGTGCCAGGCCCTCTGTAAAAAATGAAGTGAAGTATGAGGCGCTGGTTTACCAGGCTGCTTTCAGCCCTGCATTAAGCATAGGTGTGGACATAGACTGGACCCTGAAGCCCACAGAGAAGCAAGAGGCTGTGGCCTTCAGCTAGTTGCAATCTGCAACTTAACCAGTAGGTGGCACAAAACCTACACACTGCAGGTTAAAAGTTTGCATCTTGCTAAAAGACACTTTGAAAGAAGGTGTTGATTACACACATGTAGCACAGATGTGCTACATGATAGCACAGATGTAAACAATAGAATAATGAAATTGTATTTTATTATTTCACTGTGTTGGTGAACAACAGAATGAGACCACGGAGAGCAGAGAAGGAGTGTGTGTGTGTATGTGTGTGTGTGTGTGTGTGTGTGTGTGTGTGTGTGTGTGTACCTGAAGGGTTGGCTGTGAGGGTCGGTGTCCTTAAAGCCCATCTCCTCCAGTGTGTGTGTGTGTGTGTGTGTGTGTGTACCTGAAGGGTTGGCTGTCTGGCTTGGTGTCCTTGAGTCCCATCTCCTCTAGTTTGTGTGTGTGTGTGTGTGTATATGTGTGCTGTCCCCACCTGAGGGGTTAGCTGTCTGGGTCGCCGTCTTTGAATGCCCGCTCCTCCAGTTTGTGTGTGTGTGTGTGTGTGTGTGTGTGTGTGTGTGTACCTGAAGGGTTGGCTGTCTGGGTCCGTGTCCTTGAAGCCCATCTCCTCCAGTTTGCAGCGGCGGTAGAGCTCGTAGTGGCGTGCGTGTGTCTGCTCCCGAAGGTCCTCCATGTTCACACGGATCAGCATCTCACGAAGCTTCACAAAGTCACAGTGGCTCTCGTTCTCCACTGGAGAGAGAAAACACACACACACACACACACACACACACACACACATCAATACAACTTCATACAACTACAGTCAGACTTCTAGACTTCAGGACTTGTTGCCTGTACAATGACATTAGAGGGCACGGCCACAAAGGTGCAAGGTGATATATGTCACAAGTAATATATGTCACAAGTGTCAAGTGTCAGTGACCCATTAGAAGGTGAGACTTCCAGAGCTGCCCAGAAAGAGTGAAAGAAAGTCACATTAGAAGAAAAGAGAGAAAGAAAGTCCCATTAGAAGAAAAGTGACACACATATTTCTTCTGTGACTGTTTTTTTCCTCTCTTCCACACACACAGACACACACACAGACACACACACACAGACACAGAGACACACAGAGACACACAAACAAATGCAAGCACACACACAAACAACCACACACACACGATTGCCTCATTTATTCTGCACACTGTAGGCAACACCTGTCAGCTGTCTGAGAGACGGTTTGATGTCAGTTTGACATCAAAAATTCTGTAGTCAAAACACAAGCTAAGTCAGAGCCGTTCTTTGTATTCCTCTTCTTAACCATGCACAAAATGCACACACATATACATAGACACACAGACACACAGACAGACAGACAGACACATACACATACACACACCCTCTCTCTCTTTTTTGGAAGCACCTACACACACACACACACCCACCCACAGGCAGACACACAGACTGACTCACTCTTCTAGAAGCACCCACCCACACACACACACATATAGGTACATAATATAGACAGACACACACACACACACTCTCTTCTGGAAGTACCCACCCACCCACACAGATAGAATCTCTCTCGCCAGACAAATGAAGCCAGACAGCTGGATGTGTGTCTAAAAAACGATGTTGAACACTCAGATAAGCGCAACACTGTTTCTGCCAGCTCACACAGAAATGTGTTCACAGGCATCTGTATGCTTATCAAGAAATCACATGTGTGTGTGTGTGTGTGTGTGTGTGTGTGTGTGCCGTCTGGTCCATCACTATCAGCAGGAGGCGTCACACAAGATACACTTTACATCTCATTTTAACATCCGCTCCACACACACTAACACACTCACACTCCTTAAACACGGCAAAGGGAGATTGATGTTTGGGGGAATAGCGCGGCCTATACGGTGTCGGTGCAGAGAGAGAGGGGGAGAGGGAGAGAGGGAGAGAGAGAAAGAGAAAGAGAAAGGGGGGGGGGCGAGAGAGGGAGGAGGAGAGAGTAAGACAGAGAAGGGGGGGTAGACAGAGAGACAGAGACAGAAAGAAAGAAAGAAAGACAGAGACAG
>CM059272.1:2403171-2445671 GCA_030347295.1 Setipinna tenuifilis
AGAAGGCAAGGTCCTTATATTCATGGAGGAATATGAACAAGAATAGAAGGTTCTTACATTCTTGTAGGAACATGAGTAAAGAGGGAGGGCATAGGAGGAGGAGAGGAAGGTCCTTACATTCATGGAGGAATAGGAGTAAAAGAAAAAGGTCTTTGTTGCTTCTGTGTTTCTATTGCCCAAATCCCTTTCTGCACCCAGCTTTACCAAACAGCAGCAGCACACACACTACAAACTCATTCGCTTTTAGAACATTTAAAACAAATTATTTATATTTGGCATATTAATTATACACACAGCTGAAATGAACATGCGCACGCAGACAGACAGACAGACAGACAGACAGACACACACACACACACACACACAGTGGAAAAGCCAACGGCTCCTCCATGCAGGATGGCTGTCGCCACCCAGCGACGCCATCCCCGCGCTGCATTCAGGTGTGGCCAGCGTGGCACAAAAGAAAACACTGATAGTAAAAACCGTGAGAGGGGGAGATGGCCAAAGCTCACCCTTTCACACACACACACACACAAAGAGAAGGTCCTTACATTCATGGAGGAGTTTGAATAAAGATAGAGACAATAGGAGGAGGAGGAAAAGTAGGAGGAGGAGAGAAGGTCCTTACGTTCATGGAGGAGTTGATCTCTGTGACGGCCTCGTCGTCTGTGGGGAACTGGTAGATCTGGACTCCATTGCTGACCAGCTCACTCATGATCTTAATCTTGAACTTGTGCAGCTCACTCTTCGAGATTGTGTCTGCTTTGGCGATGATTGGGATGATGTTAACCTACAAGACAACAAAAAAAAAAGTCATGATTTAAACACTCATGTTTACAAATTAACACTTGCCTGATGAGTCATTTTGAACAACTGTAACATTTAGTGAATTTCCCAGTCTGGGATCATTAAAGTAAGTCAGTAATCAATTAGTCAATCGCCATCTATCAATCTATCCATCAATCTATCAATCGATCCACCTATCAATAAAGTCAATCAATCAAGTCAATCAGTCAATCAGTCAAGCATGACCTCTGTAAACGGCTCTACAAAGCCAAAATGCAGTAACTACATATTTTGTCAGAACTGAGTTTAGACTTTACTGAATTGACTTTATAACACCTCCTTTGTCTTGTGACTGAATCTCTTGTGTCTTCCTGTAAATAAAGTACATAAAAGCATTACCACTATTACACCTACAACATGTTTGACTGGTATGTGGCAGTGAGACAACTTTAAAGGCATTTTTCTCAGTTTCAACGTTCACATAGTTACTGCACTTTGCCTTTGTAGGGCAGCAAAGTGTAGATATCAAATCTGTACACAAAGTCTTGTGTAGATATGTAATCTGTGTAGAGTTCGATATAAAGTGTAGTGTAGATATGACATCTGTGTATAGAGTGTAGATATTAAGTTTAGTGTATACATAAAATCTGTGTAGAAATAAAATCTAGTGTAGATATCAGATCTGTGTAGAGTCTAGATTTGAAGTCTAGTGTAGATATCACATCTGTGTAGAGTGTAGAAATTAAATCTAGTGTAGAAATCAAATCTGTAGATATAAAGTCTAGTGTAGAAATCAAATCTGTGTAGAGTGTGGATATAAAGTCTAGTGCAGATATGAAGTGTAGTGTAGAACCTGTGTAATACTTTTTAAAATGATACACTGTTGATATGCCTCCTCATCCCTTCTGCCATTACCAGAGTACCTGAGGGACAGCCCCCCCCTCTCTCTGCTCACGCTACTAAAGCCCTCAGGCAGGGGCGGAGGACACTGGGAGATCATGTAACACACAGACACACACACAGACACACACACAGACACACACGTTCGCTCTCTTACACATTTGATTACTTTTATTTGGACCCAAGAGAAAAGCAAAGCACACACACACTATCACCCACACACACACACACACTCTCTCTTACACACACACACATTCTCTCTCACACAGACATACACACACACTCACTCACTCTCTCACACACACACACACACATTCTCCTTTCACACACATTCTCTCTCACACACATTCTCTCATTCCTACACACACACACATGCATTCTCCTTTCACACACACTCTCTCTCTCTCCCCCTCACACACACACACACACATTCTCTGACACAGACACCACTCCCAGGCCACTGGCTAAACAGGTCAGTGACACGCAGCTACTCCAGGCATCTGAGGATGAGCCATTTCCTCATAGCTGGCTGCCAAACTCTAAACAAAGCGCTCGGCTTTCCCTCGTGATCTCCTGATAAAGGGTGTGTGTGTGTGTGTGTGTGTGAGTGTGTATTTGTGTGTGTGTGTGTGTGTGTGTGTATGTATGTGAGCGTGTGTGTGAGCGTGTGTGTGTGTGTGTGCACGTGCGTGATCTCCCGATAAAGAATAACGATTGTCTACTCTGGGCCACCCAGTTTAGCAAGGGCAGATTACAATCTGTGTGCGTGTGTGTGTGTGTGTGTGTGTGTGTGTGTGTGTGTGTGTGTGTGTGTTTCTCCTCCTCAGCTCAGGGACTGGAGTGGAAATGGGGGAGCATTTAATGAATGAGTGGTCTTCCTCATCCTCATCATTAAATCCTGCCATTATGGAGATGAGATGAGGTGAGGTGAGCAGGTGCTACAGTGGCTGCCTGTCTTATGGATTGGTCTGTGTATTTAAAAAGGAGGATTTTATTACAGGGCCTGGATCAAACCAGGAAGTGCTCAGCGCTGGAACAGTTCCCTGCCTATTGCTGCTAGGCCATCTGGCTCTCTCTTACGCTCACACACACACACGCACACGCACACGCACACGCACACTGCACACTGCACACTGCACACTGCACACTGCGCACTGCACACACACTGCACACACACACACACACACTATGCTGACCTCCCAAACACCTCTTCTAATGTTGCTGCCTCTCTCTCTTTCCCTCCCTCTCCCTTTTTTCACCCTCACTCTTTTCCCTCTTTTTACAGCACTGGCATAGCACATGGACTCTGTCGCTGTCCCCCTCTGACACTGCCCCCTCCCCTCCCCTCCCCTCCCTTTGGCACTCATTTCCCCCTCTCATTTCCCTTCCTCCCTCCCCTTTAACCCCCCCCCCCCCACACACACACACACACACACACACACACACCAACACACACCCACTCAGCCCCCCTTCACGCTGTAATGCGTATATCGATTCTGTTCACACCAACACTTTTCACACGGGTCACAGACAGCCCCCCCTCTCTGCCCCCCCCATCCCCCCACTTGCTACCCCTCTACCCCCCTTGCCCCACTTCCTCCCGCTTTGTACTCCATTCACAACTTTATGGATCTGGGCCACTACTCCACTCTATTTTACTCTACTCTACTCTACTCTACACTACACTTCTCTACTCTATTTTACTTTCCTCTCCACTACTCTCCTCTAGTGCACTGTGAGCAAAGCAGCTACACCTGCTCACACAAACACTTACAGGACAGCTTAATGATGAGGTATAGAGCACCAGTACTTTACAGGGCAGCTTAACGATGAAGGATACATCACCAGAACCTTACAGGACAGCTAAATGATGAAGCACTCTGTTAGCTTATTATGTCATCCTTCTTGTAAGTTGCTTTGGATAAAAGCGTCTGCTAAGTGTAGTGTAATGTCATGTAATGGACAAATCACCAAGAGTCAGCTTACTGTAGCTTACTGACTAGCTAAATGATGAACCACAACTATCCTACTGTCCAGCTGTATAGTGAATGGTAAATGATAAATCACAACTACCTTACTGTCCAGCTGAATTATGAAGTATAGAATGATGGATCACAAGTAGCTTACTGCCCAGCTAAACGGTCGATAATAAATGATGAATCACAACTACCTTACTGTCCAGCTAAATGAAGAATGATAGAATGATGGACCACGAGTACCTTACTAAACGATGAATCATAAATCATAAGTACCTTACTGTATGGTGAAAGACAGATCACAACTACCTCACTGTCCAGCTGAATAAGGGATAAAATGATGGATCACGAGTACCTTACTGTCCAGCTAAATGATAAAGCATGGAATGATGGATCATAAGTAGCTTACTGTCCAGCATGAATGAGAAATGATTAACGATGAATCATGAATCATGAGTACCCCACTGTCCAGCTGAATGCTTAAGGACAGATCACAACTACCTTGCTGCCCAGAGTAGCTTACTGTCCTGCATGAATAAAGAAGGATAAATGATGAGTCATGAATCTTGAGTACCTCACTGTCCAGCTGAATACTAAATGGTAGACCATGACTACCTCACTGTCCAGCTGAATACTAAATGGTAGATCATGACTACCTTACTGTCCAGCTGAACGGTCGATAATAAAGGATGAATCATGACTACCTTACTGTCCAGCTGAATAAAGAAGGACAGAATGATTACATCACGAGTAGCTCACTGACCACCATAAATGATGAATGAAATACAATGAATCATGAATCATGAGTACTTTACTGCCCAGCTGAATGAAGTAGCATAAAATGATGAATCACAACTAGCTTACTGTCCAGCTAGATAATGAATGATAAACGATGAATGATCATGACTACCTTACAGTCCAGCTGAATAAAGAAGTATAGAATGATGGATCACAAGTAGCTTACTGTCCAGCTAAATGGTCGATGGCAAATGATAGATCACGACTACCTTACTGTCCAGCTGAATAAAGTATAGAATGATAGATCAAGAGTAGCTTACTGTCCAGCTGAATGGTCAATGATGGATCACGACTACCTTACTGTCCTGCTGAATAAAGAAGGATAAATCATGAATCATGAATCATGAGTACCTTACTGTCCAGCTGAATACTGAATGATAGCTCACAACTACCTTACTGCCCAGCTGAATGAAGTAGTATAGAATGATGGATCGTAAGTAGCTGCCCAGCATGAATGATAAATGATGAATGATCAATTACGACTACCTTACTGTCCAGCTTCTTCATGGTGAAAAAAATCACAACTACCAGTACCTTACTGTCCAGCTGAATCATGAAGGACAGATCAAGACTACCTTACTGTCCAGCTGAATGAAGATAGAATGATGAATCACGAGTAGCTTTAACTTTTAATTGACCTTATACTTGTTTTATCTTTTATGCTTTCATATTGTTCTTTGCTTTTATTTCACATTGAACTGCCTTTGTGTGAGGGACTTGAGTGACTAAATGATAAACGATGAATGATAAATCCCAGGTACTGTCCAGCTAAATGGTCATCGAAAGATCACGAGTAGCTTACTGACCAGGTAGATGATAAACTATGAATCGCAGGTACCTTGCTGTCGAGCTTCTTCATGGTGACGAGGTCGAGGGACTTGAGTGAGTGTCCTGTAGGGGCGATGAAGTAGAGGCAGATGTGTATGCGCGTGTCGTGGTAGTCGAACAGCGACCGCTTGATCTTCAGCTCCTCCTGCAGGTAGTTCTCAAACTGTGTGTCGATGTAGTCCACTATGGGCTTATAACTGCAATAAGAAGAGAAACAAAAACAGACACACACTTTATTAATAGCTTATTACCATACAACAGTGTTTCTCAAAGTTTTTAAGGCCGAGGACCACTCCCCCCCTTTCAAGCACATGTGCATTATTACAGCATGTGTGTGTGTGCGCATTATTGCAGCGTGTGTGTGTGTGTGTGTGTGTGTGCGCGCGTTTGCATGCATGCATGCATTAATACAGCGTGTGTGTGTGCGTGCATTATTACAGCATGTGTGTGTGTGCATTATTACAGTGTGTGTGTGTGTGTGTGGCCATTATTACAGCATGTGTGTGTGTGCATTACTACAGCATGCAGTGTGTGTGCGTGCATTACTACAGTGTCCGTATGTGTGTGTGACCTTTCTCCTGGCTGAGGGGTGTGTTTCCCATGCGCTGGCCCTGCTAGGCGAGCTTGGCTGGGGTGTAGTGTTGGCCATGGCCCCCGGGCTAGCGGGCTACACACATGCTGCTTAATTACATTCTAGTCACCCCCTCCCTCACTGACCAGCCCCACAGCAGCACAGACCCTTTCAAGCGCGCGCTCACACACACACACACACACACACACACACACACACACACACACACTTACACACACACACACACACACACACACACACACAGAATTTCGATAATTAGGACATTTTTCCATAGTGACAGTTGAACTGTACAGTCTCAACCTCAGGCTCCATCGACACTGGCCCTTAACTGCGACGTTTCTCCAGCCCTACGGCAGCACAGGCCCTCTCAAGCACTCACAAAAACAACACAAAAAAACTAAAACTGAATTTTGATAATTAGGACATTTTTCGATAGTGGCAGTTGAACTCTATGGTCTTGACACTGGCCCTTAACTGGGACGTTTCTCCAGCCTAAAGGCAGAGACCCTCTCAAGCACTCACAAACAAAAACCAAAAACAAAACAAAACAAAACTGAATTTCGATAATTAGGACATTTTTCCATAGTGGCAGTTCCAACTCGACCTCAGGCTCCATCGACACTGGGCCTTGACTGGTCTGGGATATTTCTCCATCTCACTGATACTCCCTGACCTTGCAAGTAAAATGATTCAAATTCCCTGACTTTCCCTGGAGTAGCCTTTACTGAAATTCCCTGACTGGTGGGAACCCTGATTTTTGCATAGTGGCAGTTGAACTCGACCTCAGGCCTAATCGACACTGGCCCTTGACTGGGACATTTCTCCAGCTCCCTGTAAAAGCAGCTGCTGCGGTTATGACTAAGTGCCATTATCTTGCTAAAAGGAGGGGAATTCCAGCGGTTTGTTTACCAGTATATAGTAGCGCATTACAACAATTTGTCTTCAGTTTGTCTACACAAAGGTCAAATGTGAAATGTCAAATGTGAGCAGTCTTATTTTGGTAAGCCTCAATGCTTATGCATGCGTATGTCTGTGAAAAGCACTAAAAATGCTATTTATGTCCTCCTTTTTGTAAGTCGCTTTGGATAAAAGCATCTGCTAAGTGTAATGTAAGGTTAAAATCCTGTCCCCCCTCATTGATGTATGTGTCACAGGCCTCCACATCTATGTGTCACACAGGAAAAGGGTGTCCTGATACGCAGAGGCAGGGACACTGGAGATCGTTTTGAAATCGTCACATGTCATTATGACCTTTTGGTAACATTTTAATTGAGGGCAAAACAAGTGATTGGATAAGGGATAAGACAAGGACATCTCATTTATTTATTTTAAAGTACATATGTTTGAGAGAGAGCGCCACGAGCACTTGGGGGAAAAAAAAAACTGACAGGTGGTCTCGCCACTGCCCACATCATCTCATTTCAGCAGCTCACCTGTCTTCTTTGTTGATCTGGTCTCCAAACCCCACCGTGTCCACGATGGTGAGTTTCAGGTGGACGTTGCTCTCCTGCAGGTCGTACGTTCTCGGCCGCAGGTAGACGCCGTTCTGGTAGTGGCTGGCCTCCTCGTTCTCGAACATCGTGTTGAACAGCGTGTTCATTAACGTGGACTTGCCGATACCCGTCTCACCTGGGCGCAGAGACAAGAGCAAGGAGACATGGTGACCACGGGAACACACACACAGACACACACACACAGGAGAGAGCCCCAGACACAATGTAGAGATGCTAACACACACACAGGAACAGCGTGTTCATTAGCGTGGACTTGCCGACACCCGTCTCACCTGGGCACGGACACAAAAGCGAGGGAGGCATGGTGACCACGGGAACACAATTAAAATAAAGGAGGCATGGTGACCACGGGAACACAATTATAATTCACAGCTTGGAGTTTCACCCCTATGCCTTTGCCAGCCAAAAGGCACAGCCCCACACATTATGTGGAGATGCTCACACACACACACACACACACACACACACACACACACACACACAGGACAGAGCCCCCCACATTATGTGGACATGCTCACTCACACTCTCACACACACACACACACACACGGAGATGCTTACACACACACAGGGTACAGCCCCAGATACCATGTGGATGCTTACACACACAGGATAGAGCCCCAGACAATAGTGAAATGTATACCCACACACAAGTCCCTGCACTGGCTCTCAGTAAGTTACAGAATTGACTTTAAGGCATTGTTTTTTGTGTTTAAAACAATAGATGGGTTGGGACCCAACTACTTATTGGATATGTTTCAGCTATATGCACCAACTAGTCCTCTAAGATCACAGCAGAAATATCTGCTGGTAAAGCCTGCTGTCATAGCAAAATGTGATGAAGGAGCTTTCAGCTGCTTCAGCAATCCAGCTTTGGAATAAACTTCCAGAAGACATCAAAAATGTTCCTACTGTTGGAAGTTCTAGACTTAAGACCAAACTGTTCTCAGATGCTTTCTGCTAGCGATTTACCTTTAATTCATTTATTATTTTACCTATTTTATCTTTTATACTTTTACATACTGCTGTTTGCTTAGATAGAGCCCCAGACACAATGTTGAGATGCTTACACACACACACACAGAATAGAGCCTCACACAAAATCTCACGATGCTTACCCACACACAGGATGTTGAAGCAGAAGCCTTGTGTCACCGATTTACTGACCAGCTGATCGGGCAGACTGTCGAAGCCAACATGGCCGCCCAAGTTAAGGTTACGCTTTTCTTCATTCTGTAAACAAACAAACAAGCAAACACAAATATGAAACATTAAGGTTACGCTTTTCTTCATTCTGTAAACAAACAAACACTTCAAATTAAGGTGACGCTTTTCTTTTTTCTTTAAACAAACAAACACATCAAGCAAACACAAATATGAAACTACAAGTATGAACAACACTGATGACATGCAATGGACAGACAATGATATATAGGATGTTCCTTATAACAGAGTGGTCCAACTAATCTTCATTATTGTCACCATCAAGGCTGGAGACCATTTACGGAGATCATTTAGCAACCGCAAATCCTGCAGTTCCCAGTGTGGTTTGGGCTCACACCATGACGTCAGGGTTAATCAACTGCAGAGGAAGCAGACAACAAGCTCACACAGCTTCACTGTGTGTTCACACCACCAGCAGCTCAAGCTGCAAAACCGCTTTGGTTGCTCGTAAAGCATAGCCATCAGTGATGGCATAGTTCTGTTCGCTTTGGTTGCTCGTAAAGCATAGCTGTCAGTGATGGCATGTGACTGTTCTCTTCGCTTTTGTTGCTCAACACGTGAAAGATTCTAAAGCTTGATTTTTGGTTGTCAAGTGATTTACAGCCAAAACGTGTCATAGCTAATCTGCATTAAAGGTGAAACATCTTCAAGCTACTAAAAGAAGTGACTTTGACTATAAAGTTTAGCAGTCTTCACATGTTGTAGCTTGTTGAAACTTTTGTAGCTTGTTGCTTTTTTTTGCCCAAAGAATATGATGACTTCCAGCGATTTTACAGCTTTAGTCGCACTTGGTGTAAACCAGGAATGGAAGTTGGCACCAGCCACCAGCCAAACGCTGGTAAAAACTGCAAGTTAGCTGGTAGATTTTGGACACAAAATAATAATTTACTGTTGAGTGGCTGGTGAATTTTACCATTTCTTTATCAGTGGTTAGGGTGGTAAATGTCCATATTTTGCGAAGTTAATTTCCACCCTTGGTGTAAACATGGTTAGAATGCTGTGTGACCACATTGACACACAGCATGCATACTCACCTGCACAACCCGCAGGTAATAACAATAATAACACACCTGGTACCCAACTTTACATTTTCTAAATCCTCTCCACCAGCTTGCCTGTTATTAAAAGCAAGATGTTTTCATACAGTACAGGTACCAAATGTTTGGACACACCTTCTCATTCAATGCATTTTCTTTACTTTCATAACTGTTTACATTGTAGATTCTCACAGAGGGCATCAAAACTATAAATGAACACATGCACAATTATGCTCATTCACAGTGTTGATGTC
This sequence comes from Setipinna tenuifilis, assembly GCA_030347295.1. Lineage (NCBI taxonomy): Eukaryota > Metazoa > Chordata > Actinopteri > Clupeiformes > Engraulidae > Setipinna > Setipinna tenuifilis. Next base: position 2,413,080 of record CM059272.1, read on the forward strand.
TTTAGTCAGAATCTACAATGTAAACAGTCATGAAAGTAAAGAAAACGCATTGAATGAGAAGGTGTGTCCAAACTTTTGGTACCTGTACTGTATGTCAGATAAAAACAAGCATCGGCCGGAGACACCGACTTCCCTGCCCTTCCCCCTCAAGTGCAAAGACCCCCTAGCCTTGGAACATGAACATGAATATAAATGTGAATGTGTTTAATGTGAATATAAATGTGTTTAATGGGATGGTCCTGTCCCCACCCTTACCCACATCTGCAAAGACCTCCTAGCCCATGAACATGAATATGAATATAAATGTGTTTAATGGGGTGGTCCTGTCCCCACCCTTACCCACATCTGCAAAGACCTCCTAGCCCATGAACATGAATATGAATGTGTTTAATGTGAACATGAATATGAATGTGAATGTGTTTAATGTGATGGTCCTGTCCCCTGGGCCACAGACAGATGTTAATTAACTACTCTATTCATTTCCTGATGAATCCTGACACAGCTGCGTCCCACTTATCCCTTATCCCAGATTCACAATTACTGCTTAAATAAAAATAAATAAATAATAATTCAAAGCTGCTCAGCTCCTTTGTGTATGAAATGCGCTATGCCACAAACACTACAAAAACACTATTTACTGAACTCTAACACATAGGCTTAAATACTGACATGAAGGCTAGTAATAAAAACTGGGTAACACTTTCTATGAAGCTTGTATCCATAAGACTCTGTAACCACATTCATAAAGGGTTATAATGCCTTCATAAAGCTTAATATTATTGTTATTGTTGTTTGTATTCCTTCAACCTTTTTTGTCTTTCTTTAATTATGCTTTTCCATAATTAAATCACACACATAGGACACAGCCCCAGACACACTATAGAGATGCTTACACTTACACACACACACACACACACACACACACACAGGATGTCTGTGAAGATTCTCAGTTTCATTTTTGCCATTTCACCCCCTCACTGGTATCAATCACTGAGTTTTTCCCGGCATCTGTACAGAGTTTGACATTCTGATGCTGTGACGAGGCTCAGGCCTAGAGACAGCAGCTCACCACCCCAAAGCCCCACAGGCACAGGCAGACCAGCCGTGCTCCACATATGTGCCTCACCGAGACGAGACCAGCAGGGCCTTCCACACACACACACACACACACACACTCACACACACAGGTATCAATCACTGAGTATTTTCCTCTGCATCTGTATAGAGTTTGATGCTGTGACGAGCCTCAGTCACAGGCAGGCCAGCCGTGCTCCGCTCCTCGCCTCACCAAGACGAGATGAGATGAGAGGAGCGGGGCCTGGGGCTTGGGGCTTGTTCTCTGGTCTCGCATGGCCACATATTTGAAGGGTGATGTCAGCGAAACGTGCACAGGCAGTCAGCCGAAGGCAGTTAGCCCAAGAAGCCTAATGCAGCTAGAACTGGCCAGCCTAACACAGCTAGCCCAGCCAGACTAAAGCAGCTAGCCCAGGAAGCTGTATGCAGCTAGCCCAACCAGCCCAGGAAGCTGAACACAGCTAACCCAGGCAGAGGGGGCCACTGGGCCACAGGAGAGAGGGAGGAAGCACAGGAGCAGGAATGCTCAGAGGAGGAGAGAGCCAGGAAGGGAGCCCCGTGTTATCTCATCACACATTGCCAACCACACGCTGGGGTGGGGGTGTGTTTGTGAGGAGGGGGCATGGGGAGGGCAGGGGCTTGGGGGTGGGGAGTGGTGGTTGGAGTCGGGGTTGGGGGGGGGGGCGTTAACTGCAAACATGATGACAGGATAAGAACCCACAACTGACAAAGCAGGAGGAATGTGTGAAGTTGCTCCAACACTCAACACTGAAAAAGGAGCAGCCATGACTGATTGTGTGTGTGTGTGTGTGTGTGTGTGTGTGTGTGCTCGTGTGTATCTGTGTGTGTATGTATATGTGTGTGTGTATATGTCTGTGTGTGTGTTGAAAGGGAGGATTCCAGAGATGTCTTGGGTGGACAGAAGTTACCCGTTCCCCCCGGTGAGGAAACACTAGACGTTTCTCGGGGGAGTCAGCGGGTCAGGAGGAAATGGCTGCGTGTTTGCCGCTGCAGAACAATATTGTTGTAAGCGAGGGCCAGAGCACGGCCTGCCTCATTCATTTAGAGAGCAGAGCACTATGACAGACAGACTGACAGACTGCTGAAGATGGGCTTTAAAAAAAGAGCTTTGTTTTAAGAGGGGGGGGCGGGGGGTTTAGAAAGAGTGTGTGTGTGTGTGTGTGTGGGGGGGGGGGGGGGGGACACCTTCTCATTCAATGAGTTTTCTTTACTTTCATGACTATTTACATTGTAGATTCTGACTGAAGGCATCAAAACTATAAATGAACACGTGGAATTATGTTCCTGTACTGTGTGTGTGTGTGTGTGTGTGTGTGTGTGTGTGTGTGTGGAAGCCTGTGTGTGTTGGAATGGAGGGTGGGGGGTAAGAGGGGGGGGCACTGGGGATGAAGCCTACTACTACTCCTCCTCCCCCAAGACAGATGGCCGGGAGTGGGGGGGCCGGGGGGGCGACATCTTTAGTGGCGCCTGTCCATCCTGCACACTCATTAGGGCGGTGCACACCTGAGCAGCCAAGCAGCCCAACGCATCAATCGCAACCAAAATAAGACTGGACCCGTGCCATGGCGCGCACACACACACACAGGACCGCACGCACACACACAAGCAGCCCAACCAAAGCCCAAAGCCCAACCAAAATAAGACTGGACCTGTGCCATGGCATTAGAAACACACACACACACACCTAAGCAGCCCAACGCATCAATCGAAACCAAAGTAAGACTGGAGCCGTGCCATGGCATGCCATATAAACACACACACACACACACACAAAATAAGACTGGACCTGGCATGTAAATACACACACACACAGGTAGTTTGAGTCCTCCCATGGCACTGACAGATGGAGACAGGGGGAACAAAGGAATGAGTAAAAGTGAGGGGGGGGGGGGTAGAGAGAGAGATAGAGAGACAGAGAGATGGATAAATAGATAGAGAGAGAGAGAGAGATAGATAGAGAGACAGAGAGAGAGAGAGAGAGAGATAGATAGATAAAGAGAGAGAGAGAGAGAGAGAGAGAGAGAGAGAATCAGAGAGAGAGAATGAGATGAAAGAGAAAGAAATAAACAGTAAGAGGGCAAAAGAGGGTAGGAATGGGAAGAGCACCAGGGAGAGAATGAGAAACAGACATAGAGACAGACAGACAGAGAGACAAACAGACAGACAGCGGGAGAAAGAGAGGAATTTAAAAAACGCTTTTACAGACAGCTATGCACTGCCGTGTCACACATCCAAAACAAGACAATCAAAAAAGATGAAAAAAATGAAATGCAAGAGGGAGGGATATTAAGAGGCTTCAGTGAGTGAGTGAGTGAGATGGCTGTGTGTGTGTGTGCGTGCGTGTGTGTGTGTGTGCGTGTGTGTGTGTGGGCGTGTGCGTGTGCGTGTGCGTGTGCGTGTGCGTGTGCGTGTGTGTGTGTGTGTGTGCGTGTGCGTGTGCGTGAGATGGCTGTGTGTGTGTGTGTGTGTGTGTGTGTGAGAGAGATGGCTGTGGGCAATGGACAGAGGAAATGGAGTCTGTCAGACCGCCAGCAAGCGTCCAAGCAGGGCCCATCAACATCTCAGTCAAGCAGCCGTCAGCCCGGTCAGAAAACAAGACATGACATCGCACTGCCCGAGGACACAGGAGCCAGGGTCAAGCATGCATACACGCACACGCACACACACACACACACAGTACAGGTACACAATTCCACGTGTTCATTTATAGTTTTGATGCCTTCAGTCAGAATCTACAATGTAAACAGTCATGAAAGTAAAGAAAATGCATTGAATGAGAAGGTGTGTCCAAACTTTTGGCCTGTACTGTGTGTGTGTGTGTGTGTGTGTGTGTGTGTGTGTGTGTATATATATATGTATATATATATACATACACACACACACACACACACACACACACACACACACACCCATCCAGCCGTGGGTTATCAGCTTGTATATCACACGTGAGTGAGATGAGAGTCATGGCTAGGGGTTTCTCAGAGATGCTACATGGCAAATGTCAAAATGACATAATTCCACGGGTTCATTTATAGTTCCGATGCCTTCAGAATGTACAATATAAATAGTCATGAAACTAAAGACAGATAAACAGACAGAGAGACGTGTGTGTTTATACATCCATCCAGCCGTGGGTTATCAGCCTGTATACCACACGTGAGTGAGATGAGATGAGATGAGAGTCATGGTTAGGGGTTAGGGGTTTCTCACGGACGCTACATGTCAAATGTCATCTGGGCCTATGACATCAGCATCAGCCCATGTGGACAGACAGACGTGCAGCATCTCCTTCACTCGACGAGGTTATTTCTGCACGGGTGCACTCGCGAGTAGTACACGCTAATATAAACACGAGCGAAAAGAGCTGCAGCCATATTGCTCTGAGCACGCAGTCAGTCAAGCACCCAGACCTGCCGACACACACACATACACACGCACACACACACACGAGCACTACCAGACCTGCCGCTGGGCGACCATATGCACATAGTGGTCACTCAAAAAATTATTGGATGTAATCGACTACACAGTGTGGCATGCTTTGTGTAATCTGGCATGGTTTGTTGCCGTGGCAGAAAGCAAGTGAAGCAGGCCGGAGATTGCATAACCAAACCGGCACTAAAATAGATGCTCCGGGGGTGGGGGGGGGATCAATAGCCCCAATCACATCACTTCACTGTCTGCCCCAGCAATCACAGTCAATAGGGGGAAATAAACCGGTCAACCATCGGATCAATACAACACACAAACTACTACTGCTTCTATAGTGAGAGAGAGAGACAGAGAGCGAGAGAGAGAGAGTGAGAGAGTGAAAGTGAGAGAGAGAATGTGTGTTTGTGTGAGTCTGACAGAGAGTGAGAGAGAGAGTGAGAGAAAAGAGAGAGAGACAGCGAGAGATGGAGAGACTGTGTTGCCTTCGCTACACACAAGGCAACCTCATTCAAGACTAAGGGGCAATGTACTACCCTACAATCCCCACTATATACACACACAGCAAAATTCTCAGAGTTAATTTCCCAGTGTTTAGCAAAAGTGTTAATTTAGTGCAAGTGTAAGATTAGGAGTGTGAAATTACACTAGGACAAAATAAACACTGGCATAATGTTAAAACTGAGTTGATTTAACACTATGGAATTTGCTGTGCACACAACCTACTGCTTCTCCATCAATGCAACAACAGTGAGAATGAGGAGAATATGGCAAAAAAAAACAAATAATAATAAAACAAATCTACCAGGCTGCTTTTCAGCACTACACCTGAGTTTACTTGACATGCACTTGAAACTGGTTGCATAGCAGGGATGGAAATTAACTTTGCAAAATGTGAACTTTTACCAGCCACTGACTGACAAACTAATGATACAATTCACCAGCCACTCTACAGTAAATTATTATTTTGCGTCAAATTTTCCAGTCACTTTCATATTTTACTAGCATTTGGCTGGTTGCAAATTTCCATCCCTAGTGTGTACGTGTTACAGTCACATCCCACCGCCTTCAGTAAGGACACGGGAATCACAGCATCTCCATATGTTATGCTGAGTCCAGGAATCACAGCATCTCCATATGTTATGCTGAGTCCAGGAATCACAGCATCTCCATATGTTATGCTGAGTCCATGGTGACCAATTCCAAAATGTTCACTAATTCACTGTATAGTGCACCACGTAGGGAACTAAACTATGTAACTCAATGAGTGAACTGTAATGTAGTCAATGAGTGAACATTTCAGAGAGAGCCACATGTCTCTATGGTTGCCCAAGTCTTCATGAGCAGGACAGAATCTCCACACTTCATACTGAGTCCATCTCTCAGTGCTCGGGAATCTCAGATGCTCGGGAATCTCAGCGCTTGAGTCCATCTCAGTGCTTGGGAAGTGTTCATGGGCAGTACAGATTCTCCATACTTCATGCTCACTCCATGCACCATACTCAATGTCTCTGCTTGGGAATCTTAGTGCTTGGGAATCTCAGTTCTTTGGAAGTCTCTGTGCTTGGGAAGTGTTCTGACGGGTCTGAATCTGAAGTGGCGGCGTCCAACCGATTCCTTTGGAGCGGCTCGTCCCAACAGTGTCAGACACACACACACACACACACACACACACACACACACACACACACACACACACACACAGACACACAGACACACAGACACACAGACACACAGACACACACACAGGGCCTCGTTTGTGCTGGTAGATCAGCAGCCCAAGCGCAAACAGGGCCAGACAATAGGGACAGTGCATTGGCTGATACTTCACAGCAAGACTGCAAACATCAACTCCTCTTCAAAGGAACCAATAGCAGCTCGCAAAGCACCCTAGACCCCCTCAGCCAACAGCAGCCAGCACCCCAACTCATCCCGATTCTGACTTCACAGAGGCAGCACAAAACGCACGTCTAATTAGGAGCAGATTCGGCATTTGGGCTGAGGATCACACTGTTTGTACGATGCAGCTTGTGTGAATATGTCTGGCAGTGGTGGTGGCCTGGCTCTCGAGAAAGGATTAGTTACCAAGAGATAGGCCTGATCTAATCCACTTATGCCTGGACATAGCACTTACCTTTCTTTCCAACTACTGTGACAACCTCTCATTGGCTGACCAAAAGTTAATCACCCTTGATCTTAGGAGTGAGTGGACTGACTCCACACAGCCCCGGACCCCTTTGATACGTGCCTGTAGTCATTCGGAAGCAGCAGTGGTGGTAGTAGTAGTAGTAATAGAAATGGAATTTCACTATTGCCTAACCTGGAAAGGCGGCTATCTCAGATATGTCATGATATTTCTGATGAAACTCTAGCTCGCCACAACTACATCCCAAACCTGCCAGTTGGGTTTCAAACTGTTCACCCGTCAGACAGCATTGTACTAGATGTCTCTCTAGGAAACATGAATACTCTACTTCAAATACTTTACGTTGTTGAATTAATGCTTTTGAGTTATGTTACAACAGCACCGCTAACGTGACTACCTATGTTATACAATGGAAACTTGTGTTGATGTAAACTTCTCATCTGTTATCAACTAACAATGTTGAAAACAGCGACTAATTCACTAATATGTACGTATTGTAGGCCAGGTATTGGAAAAGACATGGAGCACTATTTCAATGTAATACATTTGTCTGAATGAAAACAACTCTCGCTGTCTGCATACACAAGATAGCAGTAGTGTTAGCTTATGAGAAAAACAGACAGCGATTATGTATTTCATTTGTTGGGACCGAAGATACACAATACCCACTGTTGTATATAAAAACTAACGATCCTACTTCCGTTCAAGTGTCCTCAAATAACCGGTATGAATTCAGGCTGGAGCTGTGCCCATTTTTATGACCAGAAACCAGAAACACATCTCAATCAGTCAGGTCCTACTACGTCCATTCCTTGATGGTATGGTACACTCCCTCGAGCTAGCACCCATGCTAGCTAGCTGGCTGGCTAGCAGTATCGTAGACTTTCCGAGGGAAACCACATGCCATGCATTAACAGCAACGCAGTGCACTTCATTGTGAAAAACGTTAAGCCATGTTAAGGGAATGTAAATCACAAAGCACTTACAGAAAATATGTCAACGTCTGTAGCAGCCATATTGCGGAATGTGGGAGTTTTTTACGGCCGAGCTGGGCACAGGAGATCCTCTCTCGTCTCGTCTCTATCACTGGCTCTACACTGACAGAGTGGAACAAGCTGAAATGCTTCAATATGGCCACTTCCTGGAAACTCCCACTTGGTCCCGGACAGGACGGGTTCAAGAATGCTCCCTGTTTCTCAAAGAGAAATAGAAGGACGGCGCTGTTAAATGAAATGAAATTAAATTAGATCAGCATATTTATAAGTACTTAAATGAATGTAAATGTAAAGCTAAATAGCAAATGGACAGCTTGTGTTGTAATTGTACACACCATCCTATTGCTTATTACTAGCTGGGAGTTGTAGTTCTTAAGTGCCTGGCCCTAGGTGCCCTTTGCTCATCTCGAGCATTATACAACTTTTAAGCAGAAAAATAACTGCTTAAATTATACCGCCTGGATGACAGATATTCACTTCACTACGTTTCCTGTTGTAGGAGATTAAGCTAACTGTCTCGGTCAGAAATACAGGGCCTGTTTATTATCAATAGCCTACCTCTAAAAAAAAAGGAGTCTGCGCTTAAACAGTAGGCTATAATTGTCAGTCCATATTAAATACTACGACATGTTAGATAAACCTTATCGATAGGGACCTGACTGCTAGAGTTGAGAAAAGGGTTCGTGTATGTAAATTAGTGGTGACCTGTATGCATATTCAAATGACAGCCACGTGTGCATGTTCTTCCGGAAACGCAGGTAAAGCGAATGTCAGGTAGGCTAGACCTAGACAGGTAGGCTAGACTCCGTGCCGATGTGTTTTTGCCCTTCTCGACAGCAAAATGGATATAACAGAGGAGACCATTGTCACCATGTTGTTGAAAGCGGGAGGAAAGGTGAAGAATTCCGACATCCTGAGTAAGTTTAAAAGTTTGGTTAACTGCGAGGACCCAGATGAAAGGAAACGAAACAGGGAGCTCTTTAAGAACATTGTTAACAGTGTCGCAGTCGTCAAGGATCTGGATGGTGTCAAATATATAGTCCTCAAAAAGAAATATCTACATTTACTTGAACAGTTCAGTTGTGAACGTCAGGATAGTGCCAAGGAACAGTTTAAGAGAGAATATGGGCCGTCGTCTGAAGACGTAACAGACTCGGTAGACAAAGTCCAAGAGCGCAGTTCACATTTTCAAGATGGAGAGAATTTATCTGATCGTGAGGACAGAGAAGACTTTGTCGACACTTCTGGGAATATCTCTCCCAGCCGCACTGACGAACATTCGCTTATTTTACTGGCCCTACAGAGGTCCAAAGCCATCGACATAAAACCAAGAAAATCTCTCAACTTTGTTCAAACCCAAGTAATGACTTTAAATCAATCAAAGGGACAAGAGGTTTTTCCTGTCCAGACAACAGCCGCAAACACCCCCAAGCCCTGCGCTCTGCCATTAAGACTCCCAGCTGCACAGTCCTCAGGGGACCCCCAGAGCGCTGACGACACAGAGGAAACTTCCTTTCAGGACAGCGTTCCCAGCACCCCAAGATACAAGCGGAGGCCGTCTGCAGAGGGAGGGGTCACCACCTCCCCCCTCCTCAGGCGCGGCTTTAAGAACTCCAGACCGTCCGAGGAGTCCAAACATTCCGTGATCGTTCCCCTCGACCGCAACGAGCACGAGTGGTTGGTGAAGTCCGCCGCGGGTCAGTGGGACCAGGTGTACGGCCTCCTCTTGCACGACTCTCACCTGGCCGAGAAGAGCGACTTTGTGTCCGGCTTCACTGCGCTGCACTGGGCCGTTAAGTGTGGCAACAGCAACATGGTGGCCAAGATCATCGACGTCTCGAGGAGGGATGGCGGCGGTGGGGTGGACGTGAACGCCAGGACGCACGGCGGGTACACCCCGTTACACATCGCCGCCCTGCACGACCAGGAGTTCATCATGACCCAGCTGGTGAGGGACTACGGCGCGGATGTGCGCATCAGGGACAACTGTGGCAAGCGGGCGTACTACTACCTTCACAAGGGGGTGTCCGAGGACGTGAGGGAGCTTTTGGGGGAGCCCCGGACACCCCGACAGGTGGCGGTGGTCGCCCCAGAGAAGGAGGACGCGGAGGTGCACAAGGGCCACCACTCTACGCTCTCACGTCTGTTTCAGCCCCATGTGGGTGTCATAGGCCCCAAGAAGCCCAAGCCCAAACTCAGGGAGGCTTTTTTGTCGGCCAGCGAGGAGCTTAAGCCCAAACTCAGAGAGGCTTTCTTTTCAGTGAGTGAGGATTACAGGCCCAAACTCAGGGAAGCGTTATACTCGCCCAGCGAGGAGCACAGGCCCAAACTCAGGGAGACTTTCTATTCAGTCAGTGAAGAGCCCAGGCCCAAACTCAGGGAGGCGTTATACTCGGCCCACGAGGAGCCCAGGCCCAAACTCAGGGAGGCATTATACTCGGCCCACGAGGAGCCCAGGCCCAAACTCAGGGAGGCGTTATACTTGGCCCACGAGGAGCCCAGGCCCAAACTCAGGGAGGAGTTATACTTGGCCCACGAGGAGTCAGTGGAAGACTGAGCTACCTCAGCATCACACAACTCAGGGCTCCTCTTCTCATCATATCCATAGCTGGAATTACAGGGGGTACTTGGGGGTACGGTACCCCCTAATCAAGACCCAGTACCCCCCAAAGAGACAGAAATAGCAGGGTTGGGGAGTACTGACATATTAATGTAATTAATGTAAAATGTGAAAGGTAGTATCCCCTGTGAAAATGTGGTAACCCCACCCCAACTATGGAAGAGTAATTCACACTCTGACCATCTCTAGTTACTGGACAGCACTTTGGCATGCCATTTAGGACAAATGTAGAAAGATGATACATTATATTATGATGATCATGATGAAGTGATTGCCATTTGTAGTAGTAGTAGTAGTAGTAGTAGTAGTAGTAGCAGCAGAAGAAGAAGAGAAAAAAAGAAGAGATGGTGGTAGTAGTAGTAGTAGTGCTTCAGTTGTGAAGCAGTTGTAATAGCACTAGTAATAAAAATAATAGTTTAGTTATTAACAGTTTTCTTAGTATTATCTAATCATTCAAATCAGCAATCATGTGATACCCAATGACCTAGTTATTAATCAATAGAATTAAATTAATAACTTATATATTCTATAGAATTATTAACTTTCTAAGAATTTCTGACTGATGGCCTGATTGAGTGATTGTCTCTCTGATCTTGGGAGTATCAGTTTCTGATCTCTGATCATCTTTAAACTTTTTTGATTGCACCTGCACTTACATGATTAGTTATATCATAACCATAGTTTCCATGCTGAATGCATGAATGCAATATTATATTCTACCGTACACTGTTAACTTATATACAGATCTGTTTACGTAAAACACCTGACAGAAATCTTTACATGTGCTCACCATTTTTAACAGGCTAGAGGTGTCAATCCTGGGTTCAGAAAGTAAAAACCCTGCCAAGTTTTCCTTATAACACAGGTGACTTCACTGAGTAGCTGATCTACCTGTCTTGAGTGCTCATTACGATCAGCTGATTCAGAGCTGGTTAGATCAAATTTGTGGCAGGGTTTTTACTTTCTGAACCCGGGATTGACACTCTGGTAATAGGAATTCTTCCCACTGACCTTGTCATTGCTAGCAACTAGTCTGTTAAGCTCATCACAGGAGTTTTTACAGATCTAATCTCTGTGAATGAATATACGTGTGAATTATATAAGTGTGAATGAAGATAAAATGTATGATTAAAAACATGTACGTGTAAATCAATGTAAGGAAAGGAAATAAAGATAAAGATAAATACAAGGATTGTTCCTTATGCTGATGTTCGCGAAGTGCGTTTTATAAATGTCCATCCACATTCACTTGATGAAATGGCTCTTACTCTCTTTCTCTCTCTCTCTTGCTCTCTTTTTTCTCTCTCTCTCTCTTTCTGTCTCTCTCTCTCTCTCTCTCTCTCTCGCGCTCTCTCTCTCTCTCTCTACATTCACTTATGAGATGGCTCCAACATCACTGAGTAAAGAAGGTGCACTCACAATACATCAAATGTGACATATACCAATAGAGGAACTTGGCTCACTTCCTCTTTCTGCTGTTTTATTTTTAATGTTGCCAACTGACCATACAATGTATCTGTGTGTATGTACACAACTTGTGCAGCATCTCTGGTGACGTCTAGTTGTATGTCAAAGTATGGTTGTATACCGGCAGAAACACATGTGTACACGTGGAATGGCTAAAAGGTAACTTCCAAAAGAACAGTTATTATGCAAATAAAGTGTCATAAGGATAAAATAATAAAGTTATTATGCAAATGTGTCATAAGGCATCTTGATGGTGACTGGGGGTCATGATGGGAGTTAACGGGAGTCCTGTTGACCACTGTTTACTGTTCACAGATGAGTTCGTCTGCCTTCACGCTGGTCAACTGGGTGTGTGTCAGTGCTTCCGGCCAGCTCATCTGATGGTCACAGACATACATGAGGGTTCCTCTTGCAGGGTCACTGGTTGAAATATATATATGTACAGTACAGGCCAAAAGTTTGGACACACTTTCTCATTCAATGCGGTGTATTTACTTTCATGACTATTTACCTTGTAGATTCTCATTGAAGGCATCAAAACTGTGAATGAACACATATAATTAAGTACTTAACAAAAAAGTGTTAAATACATACATTATTAGTACATAATTCCACATGTTTTCATTTATAGTTTTGATGCCATCAGTAAAAATCTACAATGTAAATAGTCATGAAAGTAAAGAAAACGCACTGAAGGACACACACTGAAGGTGTGTCCACACTTTTGGCCTGTACTGTACATAAAGGTTCCTCCTGCAAGGTTACTAGTTAAAAGATGTAAGTGTATATGGAATCCTAATAGGAGTTTGCCTATTGCATTTTGACTAATAAAGTCATGAAGCATACTTATGCATTTCCCCTGCTCTGGGAAACTCCGGGGCACATGTATCTCCTTGTATGTGTGAAGGTAGTCTGCTTACTCTGTTCCTCTACACCTCTGTTAGCTTATGTCCTCCTTTTTGTAAGTCACTCTGGATAAATATAATTTAGTCAGTAACAAACTAATAACATACATGTACTGGTAGTGTAAGTACTGCAGTTGTAACTGTTGTGGTTAACACTTTATTACTGTTAACTACTAATTTACTAACTAATAATAGAATTCCACAGAAGTCCTGCCACAGTTCTGGTGCACTGAGAAGTTGTTGAGGCTGCAATAAGTTCCATTTCCTGTCCTCATCTCACACTCTCTCACGGGGCTATTACCACACACACACACACACACACACACACACACACACCCTCCATGACGTCATTTCCTCCCTCCCTCCATGACAACCTCTCTCTCCCTCTCTCTCTTTCTCACACACTTTTTTTCGCTGCCTGACTTGTGCTGTCTCTCCTACCCTGCAGTACTGTGTTAACCTTTCTCTCTTTTGACGTTTGCTTCATTCACCTCCCCTTTATTGTTTTTCATGTTTTATAACACACAGACACACACACACACACACACACATTTTTCGCTGCCTGACTTGTGCTCTCTCTCCTACCCTGCAGCACCAAATGCCCCTCTCTTCTCCTCCCCTCCCCCCCTCCTCTCCTCTCCTCTCCTCTCGTCTCCTCTCCCCTCTCCTCCCCTCCTCTACTCCACTTTCCTCTCTTCTCCTCTACTCTCCTGTCCTCCCCTCTCCTCTCCTTCCCTATCCTCCTCTCCTCTCCTCCCCTAACCCCTCCCTTCCCTTCTCCTCTCCTCCTCTCCTGCTGTCCTGTAGCCAGTGCAGGGCGTTGGGCCAAGACAGGGCCGTGTGCCAGGGCAGAAACTAAGGCACAAACAGGCCTTACCTCACAGTGCACACTGGGCCAGATCGGTGGCATTTACAGAAGGGGAGTTAATGTATTCCTCTGAGATCACCTCCGGCTCCTGCTTCTGCTCCTGTGCCCAGTGAGAAGCTGACTAAAGCCGACTAAAGATCTACAATAGCAGGCTGGTTAATGTTACATGTAATCGTTTTAAAATGTAACATCTACGTTCTTTGCAAAAGTAACGTAATTGCCAAAAAACCTTTACTTACATAACATAAATGTACATTCCTCTTTTTTTGTAAGTTGCTTTGGATAAAAGCCTCAGCTAAGTGTTATGTAATGTAATATTCTAACATCTTGTCTTTATTCTCCACCACAATGTATATACACGTATCGTACTTTACTCATTCAACCAATTCCAGGTGTTTATGTTTTGATGTTTTTTTATCCTCTAAGCTGTGCAGTGAGGTCTATGACCTAAAGCAAAGGAGGGGGATTATACTGATCTTGAAGAACCACTGAACCGTAAGCTTCTTCAACACTGCTTAACATACTGTACCATGACCTTGTGGTTTTGTTGCTCATGTTTTCAGTTTAAGTTGAAGCTTTCCTTGTGATTATACACTATCTCTAACAGCTTTGCAGCAGGGGTGGAAATTAACTTTGCAAAATGTGAACTTTTACTAGCCAATGACAAATATAAAAGACAGAATTCACCAGCCACTCAATAGTAAATAATTATTATTTTGTGTCCAAAATTGACCAGCCACTTGTATGTATATTTTCCCAGCGTTTGGCTGGTGGCTGGTGACCATCTCCATCTCTAAGAGCTTTGCATGCAGGCAGCCAACCTTCCCTCTGCCCCTTCTGCCAGCATCCCTCCCAGTCACACCAGGTCACCATGACGACGCACCAATGAAAAAGACTGTGCTGGGGTTTGTTTACATGTATCACAGCCATGCATTATTTTGTGTGTTTATGTGTGTGTGTGTAAGACAGATAATGAAATAAAAAGCAACGTTCAGCTTTAAGCGAACATAAACCATCAGCCATGCATTTATTGTATGTGTGTGTGTGTGTGTGTGTGTGTGTGTAAGACGGATAATGAAATAAAAAGCTCAGCTTTAAGCGAACATAAACCATCAACCATGCATTTATTGTGTGTGTGTGTGTGTGTGTGTGTGTGTGTGTGTGTGTGTGTAAGGCAGATAATAAAATAAAAAGCAAGGTTCAGCTTTAAGCGAACATAAACCATAAAGCGAGCATTTATTTCCCACCTACACTTCCTGATCTTCTCCCCATAATGATACATGTGTGGACACTGGCGTTACTGAGGTCATTCAAAAAGGTGGAATGCAGTGTGTGTGTGTGTGTGTGAGTGAGAGAGAGAGAGAGAGAGAGAGAAAGAGACAGATAAGAAATTAAAAGCAACTTGCATCTTTAAGTGAACATAAACCAGACGTGTGATTTATTCACATTCAAACCAAAACAAGAAACTCATCGACATTACAAATGAAAACAAAACACAACACAATCTTCTCAGGTAAGAGAATGCACAGACCAGACCAGTGGACGGCTACAGTCGTGTTGCAGACCTGTGTGTGTGTGTGTGTGTGTGCGTGTGTGTGTCACCAGGTTGTCCAGCTCTAGGTCCTCGCTGAAGAAGGGCTTGTGGTCCTCTGTGTGTGTGTGTGTGTGTGTGTGTGTGTGTGTGTGCGTCTCACCAGGTTGTTTATGTCAGTCATGTCCAGTCAATGTCCAAACACCATTAACAATGACACCAATGAGTGTGACATCTGAATCAACCAAAGCAGAGCACATGTGACAAACTTCTGGCATGAGTCTTATTGCATAATCCCACCCACCCCCACTGCCCCCATCCCACCCCCACTGCCCCCATCCCAGCCCCACTGCCCCCATCCCACCCCCACTGCCCCCATCCCAGCCCCACTGCCCCCATCCCACCCCCACTGCCCCCACCCCAGCCCCACAACAACACACCAGTCCACGCCAGACATGCTGACAAAACACAGAAATGCCTATCGTCAAGTGCAGATCAAACGAAAGTAAATCAGTTGGACAAGTCATCTGTGTGTGTGTGTGTGTACACACAGCCAATGAAAGCAGGAAATGGTGTGAGCTTGTTCAAAGCAAGAATGTGCACTTTTGTTGATTAGTTTGGATTGGATTGTTTTTTTTTGTTTTCTTTCTTTTTTTGTACTGTAATATGTGTGTGTGTGTTGTGTAATGTGTGTGTATTTATTCTGTCTTCAGGAATTCCTTTGCGGCCATAGAAACACACACAGGCCCCTGTGGACTACAAGGTCACTTAACCCTTTGAGGTCACGCATTCTGAGGACTGGCCAACACAAACAGCCATTATGTTTATCCAACTAAAATGCAAGCGGGCATACATCTCTGGAGAAATGTCTAGATGGAAAACACATTTTGTTTAGATATTTCAGAGAAAACTCGTTTCTGACAAATGGTATGTGAAAAAGGAAAAACAGGGCATACAGTACACCACAAACAACATTCAGCCGAATGAGTTACCCTGCACAGTACAGTACAGTGCAGTACAGGCCAAAGGTTTTGGACACACCTTCTCATTCAATGTGTTTTCTTTACTTTCATGAGTATTTACATTGTAGATTCTCACTGAAGGCATTGAAAACTGTGAATAAACACATATGGAATTATGTACTTAACAAACAAGTGTTAAGTCTTAACCTTTTTGTTAAGTACATAATTCCACACATGTTTGGCCAGTACTGTATACTGTTTAGATATTTTGAGAGAAAACTCATTTGTGACAAATTCCATGTGAAAAAGGACAGGGGATACAGCACAAACAACAGTCAGCTGAATGAGTTATCCTGAACAACACAGTACAGTACAGGCTAAAACGTCTGGACACACCTTCACATGTTTGGCCTGTACTGTATATTGTTTAGATAGTTTGAGAAAACTCATTTGTGACAAATGCCATGACAAAAAAGGAACATAGGGGATACACCAGAAACAACATTCAGCCGAATGAGTTACCCTGTACAAGTATGCCTTACAAACAGAACAGAACCAGAGATGAACTTGTTTCTACAGTACATTGTCCACATGCATAAGCAGCTAAAACATGATGCTTTCTTGGAAAGATGGTTGGAATTCACACAAATTTGAGAAACGAATCATCATTATAAAGGAAGGGTGTTGGTAGCACAGCACAAATCCCTTCAAATGCAAAAAAAATATTATAATATAAAAAAAAGAAGAAAACATCTTTTTTTAATCCTGTCAGCTTTAGAATAGATCTCAAAACACACATACATCAGCTTATTTCAACAGCTACGTTAATCCGTTCCATAATGTCTGACATCACCCAAACACTTAGGTAGTCTGACTTGGTGGGTATAAAGACAAACAGTGGGCATGCCCGTGCCTGTGCGCGTGTCTGTGTCTGGGTTAGAGGTGAGTAACCATGGTTACACAGGTGACGTGTCTTTCAAACAGACTTGTAAACAGTCCAGCCAGTATGGTCATTGTAAGAAAGAAAGATGACATTCAACAGTCAGGAGAGATTGATGTTTCATGATGTGAGGTGGTGTGTCAAAAGCAGTCAGTGATCGTAAAGCACAGTACACAGAACACAAAGGGACACAAACAGATTAAGTTAAAAGGATGAATAATAATATTTGCTTACGGATTTAAGGCGATAAAACAGTGTTGGGCTACAATCAAAGGACCATTTCATTACGATACGCTTGCGTCTCTTTTATGATCACGCCAGTGTCCATGATTTTTGTGCCCAGCCCTTGAAGACATTAAACCTTTGAAATATAAATAAAGGCACTGAATGATCATCAACATACAGCATAGGGGCAGAGGGGCAGTGGCGGTTCTACAGTGTTTTACTCCCCCAACGAAATGGCGCCCCGGGCGGCTGCCCTGTTCGCCCGTGCCTGAAACCGCTACAGAAGAGGGGGTATGGGATACAGAGATATAGGGTATGAGTGCATGTCCTTGTGAAAGTGCTTTTCTTCATTTTCTTCATTCTTCATTGTCAAACTTCCTTCCTTTTTTTTGGTTTAGTTTAGTTTAGAGTGCCTTCACGTCATGTGAAATTCATAATTCATTATTATTTACAAACAGTACTGGGACAGGAACAAACCACACACACACACACACACACACTCTGAGGCCTTTTAAAGCAGTCATCAGTCTAGAAGGTGCACACTGAAATGCATTACAAATTGAATCAACTGCGGGGGTAGAAGAGATAATAATGTGTCCCATACACACAAATGTCCAAATGTCCAGAGTCCTGACGCTTTCTTGAACTTCCTGGAAGAGGCACAGTGTGTATGTGTTGCAGCCCATAGACAGTCTTGTAGGAGACTTCATGTATGGACTGAGGGGCGAGGGGAACACCCTACAGGGCAACCCCTGTGGCTCCATCCACATTACATTATGTTACATTACACTTAGTAGACGCTTTTATCCAAAGTGACTTACGAAAAAAGGGGACATAAGCTCACAGAGTCCGTGTCTATGGTATCCACACCAGTCCGTTTCCATGGTTTCAGAACCAAAACAATTTATGTCCACGCAAACACCATTTTCACTTCCATACGCTGTTGTTTGGAAACGGCTACATCACTCGGTCCATTCCTACTCCATTGCGGTTGCACAGGCCAAAAATACAATGGACTAGTGTGGACGTCCGGTAGAAACGCTACAGCTGTGTTGCATCTCTGCATCTCTGTTTAGAAACAAACTAATGTGGATGAAGCCTATGAGGGGCCAACTGCCAGAGGAGCCCCAACCTCCACACCCAAGGGAGTCCACCCCCCCTGACCAAAAACCCTAACCTCTACACCCAAACCCCCCCTCCATTCCCCTCATCTAGGCTGAGAGACTGATCATAAGAGCCCCAACCTCCAGACCCTACACCCCCATTCTCCCATCTAGGGGGGGCTGACCATCAGAGCCCCAACCACCCCCCGCCCCCCAACCATCTAGGGCGGCAGGCTGTTGACGAGCGCGTCCCTCTGCTCCTCCCCCAGGTGTGTCCTCTCCTCCAGGTCCTTGTGGCGTATGAGCAGCGAGGCCTTGGTCTGCACGTAGCGGCGATACTCCTGCAGCTCCGCACCTGACAGGTGAGAGAGAGAGAGACAGAGAGAGACAGACAGGTGTCAAAGAGAGAGACAGGTGTCAGAGAGAGAGAGAGAGACAGAGAGAGAGAGACAGAGAGAGAGACAGGTGTCAGAGAGAGAGAGACAGGTGTCAGAGAGAGAGACAGAGAGAGAGAGACAGAGAGAGAGAGAGACAGAGAGAGAGAGAGAAAGAGAGTACATGTCGATGAGTTTCTTTGTTTTGGTTTGAATGTGAATAAATCACACGTCTGGTTTATGTTCACTTAAAGCTACAAGTTGCTTTTAATTTCTTTTAATAATCTGTCTCTTTCTCTCTCTCTCTCACTCTCTCTCTCACACACACACACACACACACACACACACACACACACAAAGAGAGAGAGAAACACACCTGACAGGTGTCTGGACAGCAGCGTGGACACCACTCGCTCGCGCCGGTCCAGGTTGTCCTTCAGGTCTTTGGCGTCCTCACGCTGCTTACACAGGAGGTGGTGACGGCTGTCCAGGGATTGCTGGAGAGAGGAGGAGAGGAGAGAGAGAGGGAGAGGGAGAGGAAAGGAGAGGAGAGGGAGGGAGAGAGAATGAGAGAGATAGAGCGAGACAGAGACAGAGAGAGAGTTAAAGAGAGATAGAAAGAGAGAGAGAGGGAGAGACAGTGAGAGGGAGAGAGAGAGAGACAGCGAGAGGGAAAGAGAAAGAAACAGCAAGACAGAGAGAAAGACAGAGAGAGCGCAAAAGAGAGACCGAAAGAAAGAGAGAGATAGAGAGAGGGGGAGAGAAAGACAGAGAGAGAGAGTCAGAATATTTGAGCCTTGAAGTGATGGAACGTTTCATGATTAACGACAGTGGGGAGATTCTCAGGGTACCCCTGGGGATCACTTGTTCTTGGGTCACTCTGACCTTGACTCCCCCCCCCACCCCTGCCAAATCTGGAATTCCCTCCCTCTGTAGTTCCTCAGAGAAAGTATGTGGGCCTGAAACCTCTCTCTGCCTCCAGCCCTTTTTAAGACCCCCTCGGGGAATATCCTCCCTATCCTGTCATTACACGAGTTAAAGGGCCGATAATAAATATCTTCAGATACAGTGGCAGTGTGTGTGTGTGTATGATTATGACTGTTGCTTTGCTGTACACATAAACAACAAAAAAACACTCCACATTCTAACTAGAGGCCAGAAAGGTCACCCGTCATCCGTGGAATTTGGAATTTTAACCATTAACGTGCAGTTCAGATGTCTGCCACTAGAGGTCAGTGTGGTGGAGAAAACTTGCACCGAAACTGGCCAGCAGTTTCGATGACTCATTGTTGACAGAAACAGTGCTGATTACAGTGGCGACGTTCAAAAAGGCCTGAGGCTGCAGTTAAATGCCCCATGCTAACCAGCGGTTGTCTGCCCAGTGCCGAGCTATAATAAGTTATAGGAAAAGACTTGTAGAGAGTCAAACAGATTGGATTGTTACATATAGCATCATTAGCAGAGGCGGACATCCCGGGTTCAGAAAGTGAAAGTCCTGCCACATATTTTTTCCAGCCGATTCACTGAACCAGCTGATCCCTACTGTAGGTAGATGAGATAATTAGTGAAATCACCTGTGCTGAGAACACAGACAGAAGGAATACATGGCAGGATTTTGACTTTCTCAATCCGGTTTGTCCACCTCTGATAATTAGGGTACATACAGGGAAAGTGAAAAAGGTGACAAGGTGACAACAATGGTGACCGCAGGTGACAAGATAAGTGTATGACATGTCTTGGTATTTTAGGGCATTTTAGACCAGCTGTCCCTTAATAATTATGTTATCTTCTTTCAGGATACACATATAATAGAAATGAAATGGAAAACAATCAAAACCAGGACATTTTAATCACTTATAAAAACAACCAGGGCAGCCAGGACTGGACGTGAAAACAGGACATGAGCACAGGACAGGGAAAGCAGGAGTTTTGTCACCCTGTGGGATTTGTGTGACGGACGTTTAACGCTGCGTGTGCCTTTATTTTCCCGCTCACCTTTTCCTCCTGGTCGGTGTGCTCGTCCACGGCTGCGAGGGCGTTCTGCACGCGAGCGAGTCGTGCGGAGAGGCAGAGCAGCAGGCTGACCACGCGCTCGAGGTCGCCGATGAAGAGGGCGTAGCGTTCCTGCTCCGCGGGCAGACATCGTTCGGACACCAGCGTCAAGATGGCCGCCCCGCGCGCCCCGTTCTCCTCCTCCTCCCGCCGCAGACACGAGCGCTGCTCCCCCAGACTAGCCAGACGCTCCTCCACACAGGACAGCAGCTGCCTCTGTAAAGGTACACATACATACATATGCACACACATGCACATACACACACACACATGCACACACACACATACACACACATATACAAACACGCACATACACAAACACACATACACACACACACATGCACGCATTAACACACACATGCACACACGCACACACACACACGCATGCATGCACACACACACACACACATGCACACACACACACACAGATAGAGAGCAAGAGAGCAGTTGAGGTTGCTGTTGTTAATACTGATTATAGTGATACTGATATAGTAATAATTTAACAATATGTATCCCCACTGATATTTATTATGGAATCATATTGGTTTAATTTGAGGTGTTACAAAAAGTGGTTGTATTTACTGTAACCTTGTTTATATGAACTAATACTATTAAGTGTACGATGACCAAGGGTACCTTCTTCTCAATAACATCCCCATCAGATAGCCTCTTCTTAGCAGCCTCCTGCTGGGGCTCTGAGCGTCCATGTTCAAGGTCACTAGAGGTCAGGCCAGGATGCTCCCCCACAGCTTGTGCCCTGAGGAGGAGAGGAGGAGAAGAGGAGGAGGAGGAGAGAAAGAGGAGGAGGAGGAAGAGGAGGAGGAGGATGAGGAGGAGAAAGGGACCATTCAGCTGAGATGCTTAAGGCACAGCAGGGCTCAAACTATCAAAGTCAAAGTGAAAGTCAGCTTTATTGTCAAAAGCCATATGTACAGGTTGTACACACACAGGATTTGAAACTGCAGCGCTCCCTAGGCCTACAGTGAACATTAAACATGTTATAAACAAGGCAATAAAACATGATGACAAAACATAACAATCTAAACATAGCTTGTATATAATACAAATAGCGTAATAAAGCTCAAATGGTGCCATTTAAGCAGCCGTGTCATTAGTCAGCTGAAGTCAGTTGTAATAACATGTTTCTTACATATTGCAGGTGGTACTGAAAATGCCTGTATATCCAGGCTAGACAAAAAAAACAACGGCTCAAAACAGAAGAAGGTTTCTGCACACTATTTTGTAGAACTCCCAAAAAAGTGAGCTTAATGATACATTTTACTATTTTGGGATTAGAAGCTGATGTGTGGACATGCCTTGCTGTTTTGTCATTTCCTGACTGCCCCTAGTGGCGTGATCATGTTAAAGTAGTCTGCGATTTCATTGAGCTGTGTAACTCTGTGATACACCATTAACAGGGGGCTCTTTGGGGACCTTTTATAAATGGGGGGGGGGGGGGGGGGGGGGGTTGTATTCTTTCATCTAAAATATTTAGCATTGCCCTACTCTACTCTATCTGCCCACCTGAAATATACCCCTATGGTCTGCTCTGCTTGTGTCCCTGACTGCTTTCGGTTTATGTACAAGCTGTGTAAGTCTTTGATGGAGTATGTGACTGTAAAGCCCTGGACAAATTTCCCCTTAAAGCACAATAAAGTATACTACTTAGTATATACTACATACAACTTAAACTTTTGGCCTGTACTATATGTACTGTATAAGCTGTGTAAGTCTGTAATGCAGTATGTGACTGTGAAGGCCAGGACAAATTTCCCCTTAAAGGACAATAATGTATATTTTACTTTAGTTACTTTATTATTACTAACTGATGAGTGGGCAGCTTAAAATAGTAACACAGTCAGTCACTGCTTTGCTTTTAAACATCGCTTGTGTCTCATGACAGATAAGAAAGAGTCATGACTCAGCATGAGTCTGTATGCACCCAATTAAACAGCACAGAGTGCAGGATAAGATAAGGGACAAGGCTGGTGGGAAAGTGTCATAAAAACCGTGGCGGGAATAATAATAACTAGACTGCATTGCTGCAGAAAATGCTAAAAGTGTGCTTGAATGTGCCCAGTTTCGTGATCATCAGAGCAAATATGTATGCCAAATTTCAAAAGTTTTTACCAATTGACACTATAGACTGCAATAGACTCTCATGAGAGAACATTATGCAGGTCATGGCATGGGTATTATTATGACATCACTTGAGAGTTCTATTCCTTAACATTCCAAATTTAAAAAATGCAGTTGGTCCAGGTGTAACTGCCACAATATTTGCTGCCTCATTTCTAAACTCTCAAATCTCATAGCTGCCAACAGAATCCAGACCTTCATAACAAAGTTTAAATCAAGCTTATAGTATAGTTTATAGCGGTTCAGTTTTGATCATTTAAAACTTTCTCTGAGCTGTTTTTGCTATGTGACGTGTGTGTCATGGTGAGCACTCACCTCTGCCCCTCCTTCTTCTCCTCCTCCTCCTCCTTCTTCTCCTCCTCCTCGGCACAGGCGCGCTCCACCTGCCTCTTCTTGTAGTGCTCCTCCATGAGCAAGGTATCCTCCGACAGCAGCTGCTCCATCAGCATCAGAGCCGTCTTGCGATTGGCTCCCGGCCGCAGTAACGGCACCAACGATTGGTCGGCGGCCACCACTTCCTGCACCAGTGCTGCCCACTGAGACTGCGGCGGAGGGGCGTTCCTCTCTGGTCCTCCTGTCCGGGGGCTGCCACCACCTGCTGATGTGACTTCCTGTTCCTGTTCCCCTTCTTTCATCTCCCCCTCCGGCTGTCCTACTTCCTCCTCAGGCCCAGTATTTGAAGTCGCTGTGGGAGATGACGGAGCTGAGGTCAGCACTGAGGTCTCTGTTGTTATGGCCTCGTGAGGAGATGGACCCTCATCTTCCTCATTCCCACCCGCTTCCTCCTCCTCCTCCTCATCATCATCAGCAGTAGATGAAGAAGGCCACAGGCTGGGGTCGGTGGTGACCCCGAGACTAAGGACGACCTCGCGAGGGGACCCCAGGTGTGCCGCCATGTTCTGTTCCACAGGCAGACAGTCCTTCACCTGAGACGGCGTGGAAGACTGTACCTGAGGCAGACTGGGAAATGTCACATGACAATGTCACATCACAATGTCATTCGGTGCTTTAGAAGGCTATACATGTTTAGTGCCCCTTGTTTTAGATGGCCGTTAGTTGGATAATAAAATGTATAGTTGAAACATTAAAATATACATTGAGTTTTAAGTTATAAAGTGTTAAGTGATTTTGACACACACACACACACACCCTACACACACAGACTCATACTCGTTCATCACTGCTGTACTTTTTATGCTGTACTCATACCTTGACAGAGGTTTTCCCTCTTGTGAAGACTGTCTGTGTGGTGCTTCTCCTGCTGTCTGCGTGTGACCCAGGCCCAGACCAGAGCTCAGTGTGGGCCCCAGCCCAGAGGGGTGTGTATGTCCCAGGGCAGCACTCTGTGCCCCCACCCCTGCCCCTGCCCCCGCAGGTAGAGAGGCCGTGCTGGAGAGGGAGTCGCCCCTGGCGTGGTGCTTCTCCATCGGCGCGACCTCCAGTGACCCCTCCCTGTGCCCGAACCCCCTCTGCACCCTGTCATTGAGCTGCACCGTACCCAGGATAGGCACCCCTCTCCTCTCTCTGCCGTGGTGAAGGTGGGAGGAGGTGGAGGTGGGGTGTGAGGAGGTGTGTATCCTGATGCTACTGCTCCTACTCCTGCTGCTCCTGCTGTGATTGTGGCTGTGATTGTGCAGCTGATCCAGCTGTTCAGAGCTCCGGCTCAGGCATACAGATCGAATGACCTTTGACACGCCCAGCTCCTCCATCGACTTCCCTCTCGCCGCCACGACCCGACGCCGCTCCTCCGGAACCGAGCCAGCACTAGCGACGGGCTGGGTCACTCTCGACACGCTGCTTAGGTCACCAGTGCCAGTCTGGGCTGCTCTCAGAGGGCTGTGGGCGTAAGACAAGACACGGCTCTTAACATTACATTACTTTACACTACACTACACTTAGCAGACACTTTTATCCAAAGCGATTTGGACAGAGAACAGATTGAGGGACATATTTTTTCGCCCCTGTGCTCTATGCAAGTGAACTTTAAATCTAAAATGGGCTCTGGAAATGCCTATGGTACTTCATTCTTTCACTGAAAGAAAAATGCCACACATCATTTAGGTCATCTAGATATTCCACGAAATGTGCTAAAAATGATGGCGGTACGCTCCATGTACTCACCTTGATGAACCTGATGAGGAAGCATCACTAACTCTCATGGGAGCCTACAGGAAAAGAGCATAATTTGTGGTGAGCTCAGCACACAGTAATACACTAACACCTCAGCAACAATACAGATGTATAGCATATAGCATAATCGCTACAGTGGCTTACCCGAGTTACCCTGTGAATCTTTCTCTCGCTCTCTTTCTCTCTTTCATACACACACACACACACACACACACACAGACACACACACATTATAGCATAATCACTACAGTGGTTTGCCTGAGTTACCCTGTGAATCTTTTACTCTCGCTCTCTTTCTCTCTCTCTCTCTCTCTCACACACACACACACACACACACAAACACACACACATTATAGCATAATCACTACAATGGTTTGCCTGAGTTACCCTGTAAATCTTTCTCTTTCGCTGTTTTGCTCTCTCTCTCTCACACACACACACACACACACACAACCACACACACATAGACACACACCCACACACACACAGAAACACACACACACACACACACACACAGACAGACAGACACACACACACACACACACACACATTATAGCATAATCATTACAATATTTTGCCTGTTAATCTTTCTCTCGCTCTCTCTCAAACACACGCACACACACACACACACACACACACACACACAAAGACTATGTGTGCATTAATGCTTCCAATGTGTTGTGTTTTGGCACTGACCTGCAGGGCCTGAGGAGTCGACTTGGAGCGTGCACGGAAGAATCCAGACTTTTCCGGCTGATCCAGCAGGCTCTCGGCCGACGCAGCTTTGCTCGGAGCCGCCACCGACGCCACCTCCTTCCAGCTGGACTGCCGGGAATGTTCCGCAGACGACGATGTGGAACTGGAACCAAACTGGGAGTACCGGATAGAACTGGACGAGGAGTCTAGAATGCGTCCAGCGGAGAGGGGCCTGTGAAGCTTCTTCTTCTGGCCTCCATGGTGAAGCCTGGGCCCACAGTCGGACGCCCTGCCCGCCGTGGAGTGCCTCTGGCTGGGCAGGGCCTGAGGGCAGGGCTGCTGGGGCTCAGCTACTTTATGGCCTGTCTTCCTCTCCATGTAGGCCACCAGGGCCTTGTGCTGCAGGTGCTTAAGGCTGCTCTTGGAGAGGCTGGAGGCGGAGAGGGCTCGGCCACGAGTCTCAAACAACTTCCTGCGGTTGGCCACCAGACCCTGCTCGCCGAGGTCGTCGTCTGAGAGCAGCCCTTCCCCCTCGTTGCCGAGGGAGTGCGAGGGCTTGTGGGAAGGCGCGTCGCTGCCGAGTTTGTGGAGCTTCTCGGGCTCGGAGTAGCAGATCTTCTTCTGCTCCTGGGTGAGGCGGCGACGGCCTCCGATGCGGGCCACCTGAGGCTGGGCCACTTTACCGCCCTTCCTGGGCTCTTCGCTCCGGACGTCACCCTCTTGGCTCCTGACGTCACTCATCTGGTTCCTAGCGTCACTCTGCTGGTTCCTGATGTCACTCTCCTGGTTCCTAACATGACTCTCTTGGTTCCTAACATGACTCTCTTGGTTCCTAATGTGACTCTCTTGGTTCCTAACATGACTCTCTTGGTTCCTAACATGACTCTCTTGGTTCCTAATGTGACTCTCTTGGTTCCTAATGTCGTTCTGCTGACTCCTGATGTCACTCTCTTGGTTCCTAATGTGACCGTCCTGGCTCCTGACCTCACTCTCCTGCACTGCCGCCCTCTCTCGTTCTCTATCCTTCCTACACGACTTCTCATTCTCTCCTCCGCTCACCTCAGAGTCGCTGATCTTCTCTGCAGGGCTCTCGTTCCAGCTCTTGGTGTCGGATGCTTGTGCCAGATGCTGGGCCCATTGATAGCTCAGCTTGTCTGCTGTGTGCTGCTGGAAGTCCTGCATGGAGGTGGAGGGAAACACTTGAAGGACAGGAGGCTGCTGCTGCTGTTGCTGCTGAACAAGCTGTTGTTGCTGCTCTCGCCTCTGTTTGATCTTGTGAGGCTGCAGGTCCCTGCGTTTGAAGGAGGTCTCCCTCAGTACCTTCGACTGGGCGTCTTTGAGCTTCTCTTTGTAGTACTTTTTGAACGAGTCGTCCAGCGTGTTGCAGGGGTAGGAGAAGTTATCCACCTTTACATTCGTGTCATTTGCAGACGACATTTTAGCCTTGGCGTCCTCCTGTCCAGCCTGATCGCTACACACAGCACTGGCTTTCACTTCCTTCGCCTTGGATTGTTCCTTTGTTTCTGGCTGCGGGGGGGAGTCGTTGTCAGCGGCGGTGGTGTTCCATCCTGGATTCCTGCCGCTCGCTGCGGAATCGGAATCGTTTGTGAACTTTGTTGTCATGAGCGCCATTCTGCTGGCTCCGGTGAGGTGATACAGCAGTGGGGTGGTTTCCTTGTTTATCTTCTCACGGGGAACATCAAACGGCTGTTTCCACAGCGTTGGCTTCGGCTTCTTCTGCTCCGCCTCCTCCTGCTTCTGCTGCTGCTGATGCTGACTGGCCTGAAGCTCTGGCTCTGAGGCAGGGGGCGGGACCTGGCTCGGCTGAGTGGCAGCGGGCTGCACCAATGGGGCTCTTTCTTCTGGGCCGCAGTAGAAGATGGGATGGGCGGAGCTGTGATGTCTGCTCGTCATGTCCCGCCCTAAAACTCTCTGCGCTGGCTCGTGTCCGTCTGAAATGTGCGGGACCTGGACCTGGACGTTGCTATGATACGAGTTGCCCAGCAACAGGTCCTCAGCTGGTGGCTTCCTAACGCTCAGCCCCTGAGTGGAGGGGAAATGTTCTCTCTCGCTGAAGGCGTTGAAGGTGTTCCGCCTGTGGCTGGTTCTGGGCATACCGTCTTGTCCGCCATGGAGCCTTTGGTGGTCTTTGGTCTCCACACTGGCGTTATCTGACACACTGTCCGCAGGCCTGACCCCAGCCCCGGCCGACCCCTCGGCCTTGCAGACGCCCGTCACAAAGTAGAAGTGTCCCTTGTGCTGGATGCTCCCGTTAATGACGTGCGGAGGAAGAGCGGGAGGAGGAAGATGAGGAGGAGGAGGAAGGTGATGATGAGGAGGAGGTTGCAGCCACGAGTCTGCGGGCCGCTCTGAGGTGTGGGGCAGGGCGGCGTAGGCGGAGTGAGCCCTCCGACGCTGTGACTCCGCCCCTCCTCCTCCTCCTCCTCCAATCAGGACCTCACTACCGCCGCTGCCCTGGTGCCCAGCCTGCGTGGGCCTGTAATGGGTCAGGTGGTGCGTCGCTGGCGCGGTCAGGTGCACCTGGGCTGATCGGCTTTGCGTGTTTGCCGAAGAGCTCAGCTGAGCGGAGGCGTCTCGGGTCACCGGTTCGCCCTGGTAATACTGAGGCGCCGGCAGGGAGTAGGGCGCCTCAGTATTACCGCAAGGAATGCTGGGAAATGAGGTCGTTGGCGCCATTGCCGTCGTTGGCGTCGTCGTTTGGGCCCTCTGGGGCGATCGGTCGGCCAGCTGACCTTCCGGGCTTTGCCGGGGCCGGAAGTTCTCAATGTTTCGAAGGTTCTCGACGTTCCGAAGGTTCTCGACGTTCCGGAGGTTCTCCACGTTCCTGGCCAAGCTGTCAAGCCGGGCGGGGGGTAGAGGCGGAGGTGGTGGGAGTGGAGGGGGCGGTAGGGACAGGAGGAGGGAAGGCGGGAAGGTTTGC
Source organism: Setipinna tenuifilis (assembly GCA_030347295.1). Taxonomy (NCBI): domain Eukaryota; kingdom Metazoa; phylum Chordata; class Actinopteri; order Clupeiformes; family Engraulidae; genus Setipinna; species Setipinna tenuifilis. The sequence continues at coordinate 2,441,698 of CM059272.1, forward strand.
CTCTGCTGCTTGCTACATTGCTGGCTTGTCGCTACGTCGCCATGGTTACCGCGGTTGCCACGGTTACCACCATCTTCCTGGTCGCCCTGGTGCCTGACGAGGGACTCCACGGAGTGACACAATTGGTCCATCCCTCTGGGTCCAGGCTCCGCCCCGGTTTCAGGCTCCGCCCCCGAGCTCAAGCTCAACGCCGAGTTTACGTACTTGAAGTCGGCATACTGCAGCCCCCCGTGGTGAGGGGGTGGGTGAATGTGAATGTCGTCGGAGGAGAAGAAGGGCGAGGGGAGGTCGGGGGCATTAGACCCCCCCGAGAAAGAGCTGTAGGCAGAGTCGCCCTTGCCGTGCTGGTGGTGGTGGGGGAGGGGGTGTTGGTTGTGGGGCGGGTACTGGGGGTACTGGGGGGGGTACTGGTCGGTGATGCTGCTGGAGGATTTGGCGGGGACCAGGCGGGAGAGGGGGAAGCTGAGGGGGTGCATGTCCAGGTTACTCATCCTCTCCAGGGGGAAGCTGAAGGACTCCATGGGGGGGTCATGGGGGGGTCGCACGGAGACACATGGACACGACGGATGAGGGGAACAAAATGGCGGAGACAAGGAGGAAGAGGAGGACTGGATGGGATTGGAGGTGAGGAATAGGAGGAGAAGGACTGGGTCTGACGGGGGTGAGGAGAAGGAGAATGAGGAGGAGGAGGAGAATGTGGTTCAGGATGAGAACAGGTGAGTCGGGGAGCAAGTCATGATTTTACCCAGGACCTGTGGAGGAGAGAGAAAATGAGAAAACGTTACTGATCTGATTGCACACACACACACACACACACACACACACACACACACACACACACACACAACAAACACGTGCAGAAAGTTTTTCACGCCACACCCCAACATACACGTACACATACACACAGACACACACACAGGTTTTCACTCACACAATAAACACACACAGACAGTTTTTCACACCACACCACACACAGTTTTTCACTCACACACAACACATACACACAGACAGTTTTGCACGTGTACACTCCACACACACACAGTTTTTTACACACACACACACACACACAGACAGTTTTACATACCACACCACAACACACACACACGTACACACACACAGTATTACTGGTTTTCCTGCTTCTAACCCTTGTCACCACACCTGCATGGCCCTCAGCCTCACGCTCACCCAGTAGGTCACGTTGTTAGGCATGACCTGACTTCTGCACCATCACAATGCACCCACACACACACACACACACACACACACACACACACACACACACACACACTCCCCAGACTGCTGCACCCAAGAACCAGGTCAGAAACACACCCTTGCACACTGGCTTTGCCTGATAGGCAGCCAGGTCAGACACACACCCTTGCACAGTGGCATTGCTCTGATATGCAGCCGCCAGTTCTGCCTCGCACAGATTAATCATTAGTGCTTGCACCGCCGCCCGACCTTATGACCGTCTTTGTTGTGTTTAAGGTCAAGCTCTGCTGCGGATAAACTACTTAAGATGGCTGACAAGATCTTCTCTTCTTTTTTTATGTATGTTAAATGGCTCTGCTGACGCTAAGAGGGCAGACGAAATTTTCTTTTATTCTCTGAATATGTTACATTAAATGGCCATCTGCACTTATGGCCGTCTTTGTTGTGTTTAAGGTCGAGTTCTGCTGTAAAGAAATAACACTTCCATTGTATGTTACAGTAAATGTTTAAGGTTGAGGTCCGCTGACACTAAGATGGCTGACAAGATCTTCTCTTCTTTCCTCTGAGTATGTTACAGTAAATGGCCATCTGCACTTCTGACCGTCTTTGTTGTGTTTAAGGTCGAGCTCTGCTAATGCTAAGATGGCTGATGAGATCTTCTCTTCTTTTCTGAATATGTTGAATATATTGACATGTTTTATTGCCTTGTTTATAAGACGTTTAATGTTCACTGTGGGCCTAGGGAGTGCTGCAATTTCAAATCCTGTGTGTGCAACCTGTACATACGGTATGGCTTTTGGCAATAAAGCTGACTTTGACTTTTTGACTTTGACTCTTCTTCTCTGAGTGCGTTACAGTAAATGACCAGGCTTGGCACTGTTGGTGAGGGAGGGAGAGAGGCAGGCAGGGAGTGCTTTGGGTGATACTATTAAGGCCAGTCATGCATAGTGTACACATAGGTGTTCCCCCCGCTTGCAACACAGGATATGTGTTAACTAAAAATAACGCCGTGTTTGTGTTTGTGTACAACTCCCAGCCCTGCGTGTCTGGTGTGGCCATTACAATCGGCCTCATTAGGGAGAGTCCCCTCAGGGGCAATTTAGTTCCTGAAATCTCAAGTGTTCCACAAGAACATTGCTCCTGTTGGGACTCTAGTGCAGCAGATTAGTAAAAAAAAACATTCACTTTGGTATAAAAGCATTAAAAAATTGGCAGAGATACTCTCTGAGGGCCACTATGTTTGAAAAAGGGGTTAGGCATTGGCCACTCAAAAAATCAACATGGCAGCCATTTTTCAAGATGGCCGCCATTGCTAGTAGTCTAAATGGTTATTATGTGGATATTTCAAAAGGTGATCCAAGAATAACATATGATATAATAAATAATATGCAATTAATCTGCTGCACTACTCAGGCTATTTGGATTATCAAACGTAACGACCTAATGTGATACGGGTTTTCTCATTTTGAACAAACTCAAAGAAGATGCTTTCATAGCACAGTGCTTGGTACAGTACAGCACTCCGTCTCAGAAATACCATTCCTGCCCCCCCCACCACTCATAACTGGAGCGCCACAAATCTTATTGTAGCTCATGCTCAATTTGCCTGGAATTTCAAAAGACCTACTTTGGCAACCTGTGCTATGCTGCCCTCTGTCAAAATAACTCAACATCTTCAAAGTCAAAGTCAGCTTTATTGTCAGAAGCCATATGTAGAGGTTGTACACACAGGGTTTGAAATTGCAGCGCTCCCTAGGCCCACAGTGAACATTAACCATTTTATTAAGATTAAAATAAAACATAACATTAACAAAACATACCAATATAAACGTAGCAAAAAGTACAATAAGGCTTGTATATAATACAAATAAGTAAAACACACAATGTGTAGCGTAATAAAGCTAACATGGTGCTGGTTAGCAGCAGTGTCATTAAGTTGTATCTTAAGTGTCAGGGTGGGGGTGGTGGGAGAGAAAAACAGAGTTTGACTCGGATAATAATAATGATGAAATCAAAAGAGAAACTCATAAATCTCGAGATAGTGAATTAGATGAAATGTCTTCATGCTATCATCTCTTAACCATCTTAACATCACTGACACTCCTCTGTGCAATATTATAACAACATGGCTTCTTTTGATTTAATGGTTTTCATAAACTGTCTTATCAGTACTCCGTGTAAATAAACTCGTGAGGTATTTCGGTATAACCTCACACTCCTCTGGCCCTTTGAGGTGTGTGTCGGGCAGATGAAATATGTGTGGAATCCCGTGTCCACATGAGGAGAAATATTTTGGGCTTAATCATGTGATAACGCTTACTGGCTTAGCCTCCTGTCGAGGTCGACTCTTTTCACAAGACTGCTGGCCCTGTTCATTTCTGACTGCATGTGTGTCCCTGTCCCGACTGCAGATGACATGATGTGACATACACCGAACCCGCAACATATGACATTTCAGAAGATTTAACAAGATTCTACAAAATGCAGGGAAATCATTTGCGTATACAGTTGTGCTCATAAGTTTACATATCCTCGCAGAATTCATGATTTCTTAACTATTTTTTAGAGGGGCATTTGGGTAGTTTCTGTTCTGTTCCCTTTTCACAAGACTAGTGGCCAACGCATACTCTTATCAGCCAAATGCTGGTAAACTAAATACAAGTGGCTGGTAAATTTTGGACAAATAATAATCTACTATTGAGTGGCTGAGTGGAATTCTGTCTTGCATACGTCATTGGCTAGTAAAAGTTCATATTTTAACA
>CM059272.1:2450671-2485671 GCA_030347295.1 Setipinna tenuifilis
GTGGAGTAAGTATGCACATTAAGTATACCTGAGGTAGGTAAGTATGGTAAGTTAGGAAAGTAAGTACGCACATTAAGTATAATTAAGGCACCTACAGTATATGTATTGTGGCACCTTTGTCATGAACAGGGTGACTCAGGTAGTGTCTGGATACACAAGGTGTGTATCTGGTGGATGCAGTAGGTGTGCGGATGTGAGGATGGAAGGTCTGCTCGAAGGACAATAAATGTTTGCGGAGCAGGCGGCCATGACAGTCCCAGGAGAAGCGGCCTGTCGCTGTGCTAATATTGACTCTCTCACCCAGCATATGTGGACTTGTGGGATGGGAAGTATCTGTGATATGTGTCATCAGTGAAGGAGTTTCAGTCAGACTCAATGCTAATATTCCGCCCTTCATCAGGCAGCCATTCCCAAACTGCATTGTACAGTACACACTTGACTCCCCCTTCCCCAGGCACAGTTTTAGACTCACAATCACCAATTTCACTGCATGTCCTACTCTACCCAATGCATGTGACAATAAACCATCCTTGTATCCTTGGATTCCACGAAGGCCATGTTACTGGCTCACATCACCATCATCACACACCACAAATTCCATAAAACTATTCCTATTCTACCTTTTCTATCCCCTTTCCAGCGCCTTTCAACATCACAGAAAGCCGAACCCAATAAGACAACAACCCAATGCTGCATAACCCTGTTATAACTGTTCAGTAGTGATGTGTGAAACACTCTTAGGCCTGTGTGTGGCTACGGTGTGTGGAAGCCAAAATTCACACCCACTAGAGAGAACAAGTCAACATTGTTTTTTTTTTTTTAAATCATCACTTCCTGATTGAGGTAATTACCAAATGAACTAGTGTGCCCAAGGAGGAAAAAGCACGATTTGTTTGAATTCTCCATGACCCATGGTGGTGTTGTTATTTCTAGATATGACATAAACTGACATTTTTTTGAAGTAAAAGAATGTGTCTCATGAGCTTTAGCAGACAGAGCAAACACAACTGTAACACACTGTGTTGTTTTTGCCTTCAGATTTGCTATCTCCAAAAGAAAGGCAAATATTAGCTTGACTTACATGCTCTTGTACACTATTAATATTTGACTTTCGGATACAACGATGACAACTAATAGGGATATTGTATCTGCCTCTCACAACCTTATGTTATGTCATGAACATTCACTTTCTAAAGCTTAAAATAACTTTTTTTTCTAATTGTTTAATCACAACACTGGAAGTTACACAATTAGCTGAAGAGTTGCTAATCTGCCAAACTGTTAAAGCACTTGAGCTGCATCTTGTATAAATTGTGCCATACAAATACAGTTTATTACTACTACTATTATTATTATTATTAATAATAATGTGGAAATGGATTGTGGTTGAAGACAAACTGGCATGCCATTAAAGTTACCCCCCTAGCCCCTACCCCCCTTACCAAGTTTGCCTCATAACCATTAAAGTTAGCTTCATAGCCATTGAAGTTAGTCTAATAATCATTGAAGTCAGCTTCATAGCCATTAAAGTTAGCTTCATAGCCATTAAAGTTAGCCTCTTAGCTATTAAAGTTAGCCTCCTAGCCATTAAAGTTAGCCTCCTATCCATTAACATTAGCTTTCTAGCCATTAAAGTTAGCCTCCTAGCTATTAAAGTTAGCTTCATAGCTATTAAAGTTAGCCTCCTAGGTGGAGCTTCTGGCCTCCATGTTTCCTTTCAGGTGCAGCGCTGAAGAATGCTACCTGCACACGGCAGGTAATTCCATCTGTGTGGGTGTTGTGTTACTCCTATGCAGATGGCATTTGAAGGAGCCCACGATCACGTTACAAACCGACAGCCAAAGCACCCTCCTTAGAGAGAAAAAAAACCCACATTCCACTATGAGCTTATTGTGTTTACTGTGTAGGAACTGACATTTATGGAAAAACCCACAGCAACACCCAACCACAAAAGCATTCAACCAGGAGTGTGCATAACCTTTTTTAACGGGAGCGTATCAATGTTCCCCGGGTCCTATGTTCCCCGGGTCCTATGTTCCCCGGTATCGGGGAACATAGGACCCTCTTTCCAAAAAAGGGTCCGATGTTCCCCGGGTCCTATGTTCCCCGGGTCCTATGTTCCCCGGTATCGGGGAACATAGGACCCTCTTTCCAAAAAAGGGTCCGATGTTCCCCGCTCAATCCAAATATACTGTGGCCACGCATAGGCGTTGCTTATTGATGTCGTTCTGTTTGTTCGCCACTGTTTCCTCACATGCCTAATTTTTATTCAGACAATGTATTGTTGTTGTATGTAGGCACCGATCTTAGCTTTTTTTATTTGGAGACAATTTGGTGACAAGCGTCCGACACACGGGGACTGTTTCTCCGAAGCCCATTTGATTTGACAATCTCAATAATCCGACATTTTCCCTTTGGGTCTACAGCCCAATCCTTAGATCTCTTTGTTACAATAAAATGAAACCCACATCTAGTTGCAGCACTGCGCTGCGCGGAGAAGTGAATGATTTTGTCACGCACGGGTAGGCCAACTGCTCAGTGATCAAGTGGAAGAATGAAATGTCCGCACACTTATTCCCGTTTCCTATACTTTCGATTTCGAGCCGTTTAGCAAACTTCTCCATTCAACCTGAATTTCTCCAAAGAGCGCTCTTGTGCTCTCACACTCTGGGCCCTATTTTGCCACGGCGCATTGTGCATTCGCGACATGCGCATGTTGTCATTGCTATTCTGTGCCAGCGCAACGTTCATTTTTTCAGGCAAAAAATCACGTTGTCTAGATAGCAGATGACATTGCGCCGCGACGGGCGGTCAGCGAAAAGAAGAGGTGTGGTCTAGCGCAAAGCGCACCAGATGCTATTATGAGGACGTATAAACCATTTGCGCTTTTGATTAATAAAAAGGTGCTTTTTCGTCACTGGCGCATTGTTGAAAAGCTATTTTAGAGGCGCACAACGCTTTGAACCCCGATGTACCTGCTGCTGCGCCAGAGAGGCGAGCTGAACTGGCAGAAAAGTTGCAACATGTATAGCCTGTATAGTTATGTATTTGTATGTTTTAGTAAGCAAACATGCACAAATAATGATAATATAGCAATGTTGTGCAGTTTATAGCAATGTTCTGCAGTTAATTTACAATTTCTTTTGTCGTTTTAAATAAACAGCGATTGCAATGTTCTGCAGTTTATTTACATTTATTTTGTCGTTTTAAATAAACAGCGTGGCAAGTTGTAAGAAATAATATGGACAAATCATCAAAAAGAAAACTAGTGGACTAATGGTTTGATGGACCTATACCTTCCGTTTATTTTTGATGTTTCCTTTGAGTTTAAGGCTTTGTTTCCCGTCTTCTAGCGTTGTTGTACCGCTTTCGGCGCACAGCGCGTTGAACCCCGATGTACCTGCTGCTGCCCCAGAGAGACGAGCTGAACTGGCAGAAAAGTTGCAACGTGTATAGCCTGTATAGCCATGTATTTTTATGTTTTAATAAGCAAACAGGCACAAATAATAAGAGTAGGCCTATAACAATGTTTTGCAGTTTATAGCAATGTTCTGCAGTTTCTTTTGTCTTTTAAATAAACAGCGATTGCCGCAGCAGCAGGTACATCGGGGTTCAACGCGTTGTGCGCCGAAAGCGGCACAACAACGTTAGAAGACGGGAAACAAAAGCCTTAAACTCAAAGGAAACATCAAAAATAAACGGAAGGTATAGGTCCATCAAACCATTAGTCCACTAGTTTTCTTTTTGATGATTTGTCCACATTATTACTTACAACTTGCCACGCTGTTTATTTAAAACGACAAAAGAAATCGTACATAAACTGCAGAACATTGCAATCGCTGTTTATCTAAAACGACAAAAGAAATTGTAAATAAACTGCAGAACATTGCTATAAACATTGTTATATTCTCATTATTTGTGCCTAAAATACATGGCTATGCAACACGGCGCAGCAGCAGGTATATCGGGGTTCAAAGCCTTGTGCGCCTCTAAAATAGCTTTTCAACAATGCGCCAGTGACGTAAAAATGACCTTTTTATTGATCAAATGCGCAAATGGTTTATGCCTCCTCATAATAGCATCTGGTGCGCTTTGCGCCAGACCACACCTCTTCTTTTCGCTGACCGCCCGTCACGGCGCAATGTCATCTGCTATCTAGACAACGTGATTTTTTGCCTGAAAAAATGAACGTTGCGCTGGCACAGAATCGGCAAAATAGGGCCCATTGTCTGAATAAAAATTAGGCATGTGAGGAAACAGTGGCGAACAAACAGAACATCAACAAGCAACGCCTATGCGTGGCCACAGTATATTTAGATTGAGCGGGGAACATCGGACCCTTTTTTGGAAAAAGGGTCCTATGTTCCCCGATACCGGGGAACATAGGACCCGGGGAACATAGGACCCGGGGAACATCGGACCCTTTTTTGGAAAGAGGGTCCTATGTTCCCCGATACCGGGGAACATAGGACCCGGGGAACATAGGACCCGGGGAACATAGGGATGACCCCTTTTTGACCACCACTATCTACAACCACCTTCTATTTGTTTGTATTGGAGCTATATCACTGTTAATGATTCAGTTAGCACTGCACACTTCAGCTAACACTGGAATATGCTAATCTAAAACATTTAACATTAATTGCCACTTGATAACACTTGATAACATTCACCTTTCGCAGGTGTTCCTGACTCTGTCCTCACCTGTGGTGCATTAATAAACATGTGTCTTTTTTAGCCGCCGCACTTGTGCTCTGTGGAAGCTGTGAAAGTGAGAGGAGAGGACGGGGGGGAGTGGAGTTTCTGGGTGAATAGCAACAGACTATAACAATAACAATAATAACCTTTACTTGTATAGCACAGTTCATACATACAAGATGCAGCTCAAAGTGCTTTACAGTTTGCAGTGTGCTTTAGGCCTGAACCCGGCCCAAACCCGTGTAAAATGATGGAAACTAAGCCCGAACCCATCAGCTTCTGTTGGGTCCTGTTGGGCTTGGGCAAGGATCTTCAGCTCTACTATGGAGGACGTGAAAGTGAGAGGAGAGGAGAGAACTCGGAGGGGAGGGGAGGGGAGGGGAGGAGAGGGGAGGAGAGGCGGGGAGGGTCTCAGGGAGTGTCTGGGTTAATAGCAACAGACTAATGTGCTTTAAAATGATGGAAACTAAGCCCGAACCTGACCGAACCCATCTGGTCCCGTTGGGCTCGGGCAAAGATCTTCAGCTGTACTGTGGAGGCTGTGAAAGTGAGAGGGGAGGGGACGGGAGGGGAGGGGACGGGAGGGGAGGAGAGGGGAGGGGGGGGGGGGTGTCAGGGAGTTTCTGGGTTAACAGCAGCAGACTGGTGAGCTTTGGGCCATGGCCTATTGTGTGTGCTGTGTGAATCAGAGCAAGACGCTTGGCCTGCTTCTTTAAGACAGATTTTCTTTTTTCCTTTTTTTCTTTTTTTTTTGTTTTGGACGTTTGAGAGATAATGTGAGATTTCATCCAAGTTGACAGGTCCTGCTGAGTATAACAAATTTCGAAAACAAACCAAAGCTAAACCAAAACAGAAAAAAACAAACAAACAAACAAACAAATATGCAAAAGAGAGCCTGCCTAATTGAATACAGCTTCAGTGAAAAAAGTGAATGAAGAAAAGAACTAAAAAAAAAGAGAAAGAAAGGGAGGGACAGAAAGAAAGCGTGAGAGAAAGAGAGACATACAGTACAGAGCATTCCTGAGCATTCATTTGGTTAATCCTCTCTGAGATTTGACTTGCAAAAAATGCTGTTAGTTGCAGGCCTTGCCTTCCCCCCTCTGTAACAGCAAATAAGGAAGTATCTCTAAATGGCCTGTTGATTGGCTGTTGACAGGGCTGACTAAATAAGAGGCTGATCAAAATCCAGAGGTGGACAAAGCGGATTGAGAAAGTAAAAGTCCTGCCATGATGGACTTCTTCTAGCCTGGGCACGCCCATACTTCCTGTGTTGCTGCATTTGCATTTCGCATGCAAGTAAGTCTGGCCAAGCTGCCTGTCTACACCGTTTCTACATTAGCAGAGAAACTGGGACCAATGAAAATCTAGCATTTCAAAAAGGCAATGACGCGGTAGTTTAGCGAGCACTGATAAGTCACGTTAGCCAAGCTTGCCCTCTGAGAAATGGGTTTACAACACAGCTTGGCCAGACCAATGTTCGCAGAGCATTGATAAGTCGCGTTAGCCTGGGTAGATTTCTTCTGCCTGTGCCCTCAACACAGGTGACTTCACTAACTGTTTCACCTACCTAGGGATCAGCTGGATGAGTGAATTGGCTGGAACAAATATGTGGCGGGACTTTTACTTTCTGAACCCGGGGTGTCCGCCTCTGTCAAAAATCACGCTACTTCCTAACACTCATGGCTATGCTAGCAGTAGGTTAGCCTTTACCATAATACTACTCCCTAACACTCATGCCTATCCCAACACATAACGCTTTATCATAACACTACTTGCTAACGCTAATGCCTATCCTAGCAGTACATTACGTTTCACTTAAGCCATCAGGGATCTCTAGCCAGCTGTGTGAGTCCCACACTGAGGGCAGATGGGAGGGGGGAGACTGGCGAGTGAGACTTTGCCGAAACTTTGGGCCAAAATGAGTTTTTGTCATTTCTGATTTGAACGACAAACATCAGTTTTATCATGCGGCCAAATATCTTGAGTCAATTTTTTTGTAGGAAAACTCTTGGTCATACTCTTGGTCATAATGCTTAAAAAACACGCAAGTGGGGGATTTTTAAAGTCATTTTTCTCAGTTTCCTCCTCTGGTGTGTTTTTTTTTGGTGTGGTCTTTTGCTCTTGTAGGGCACCACTAAGACCAGCAGGCCTCAGTCTCGCAGTGCTGCTGCTGTCTGGAGTATGGCCTACACTAAATCCCATTTTAGTGCTGATCCAGAGTCTGGAGTATGGCCTACACTAGATCCCATTTTAGTGCTGATCCAGAGTCTGGAGTATGTCCTACACTAGATCCCATTTTAGTGCTGATCCAGAGTCTGGAGTATGGCCTACACTAGATCCCATTTTAGTGCTGATCCAGAGTCTGGAGTATGGCCTACACTAGATCCCATTTTAGTGCTGATCCAGACTGTGAAGTATGGACTAAACTAGATCACCTTTCAGTCTTGATCCAGAGTCTGGAGTTTGGCCTACACTAGATCCCATTTCAGTGCTGATCCAGAGTCTGGAGTTTGGCCTACACTAGATCCCATTTTAGTGCTGATCCAGAGTCTGCAGCTGTCTACACTAGATCCCATTTTAGTGCTGATCCAGACGGTGAAGTATGGACTAGACTAGATCACCTTTCAGTCTTGATCCAGAGTCTGGAGTATGGCCTACACTAGATCCCATTTTAGTGCTGATCCAGACTGTAAAGTATGGACTAAACTAGATGACTTTTCAGTCTTGATCCAGAGTCTGTGAAGTATGGACTAGACTAGATCACCTTTTAGTGCTGATCCAGACTGTGAAGTATGGACTAGACTAGATCACCTTTCAGGCTTGATCCAGAGTCTGGAGTATGGCCTAGACTAGATCACCTTTTAGTAAAGCTGCAGTCTGGAGTACAGCCTAATCTACATCTCCTTTCAGTACTGCTGCAGTCTGGAGTTTGGCCTAAACTAGATCTCCTTTCAGTAAAGCTGCAGTACAGACTATGGACTAAACTAGATCTCCTTTCAGTGCTCATGCAGAGTGTGGAGCATGACCTACACTAGATCATCTTTCAGTGCTGATCCAGAGTCTGGAGTATGGCCGAAAATAGATTACCTCACAGGTGGACAGGAAAGACTACATGAGAATGACAACAACCGTGTGGATGAAAGGGGATATGAAGAGAAGGAAAAAACAGTGAAAAAAGTGGGACAGAAATGAGTCAGAGGTAAAGTTTAACCACGGGTGATTCACCAAAATCATAAAAACAAAAAGGCCGAAAGAAAAACACGAGACCAAAGTCCATGTTATGGGACTGTGTTCTGCCGATGAAACAACACTGCTAGTTTTTATTGCTAAGGTGTATGATAAATCCAAAGAGACCCATGACGCAGTACTCCTCATGATCTCAACTGCTGCCAGAGCCCAACTCTCAGTGGCTACACAGCAAATTCTATAGTGTTAAATCAACTCTGAGAGAGAGAGTCAGTTTTAACACTATGCCAGTGTTTACTTTGTCCCAATTATCTTTGTAATGTTAATTTGACACTCCCCCCTTACATATTTAACTCCTTTACAGTTTAATCTACTTTTTGCAGTGTAATTTCAACTCTAATTTTAACACTTTTGCTGAACACTGGGAAATTAACTCTGAGAATTTTGCTGTGTGTACTCCACAGTTAATTTCCCAGTGTTCAGCAAAAGTGTCAATGTAAGAGTGTAAGTGTAAAATTAAGGGTTGAAATTAAACTGCAAAACCGTAAAGGAGTCAAATATGTAAGGAAGGAGTGTTAAATTAACACTACAAAAATTGGGACAAAATAAACACTGGCATAGTGTTAAAACTGACTCTGTAAGAGTTGATTTAGAATGATCTCGCCTGTTGCCATAGCGCCCAGCTGTCAGTGGCCCTCGGTTGCCGTGACAGGTCGTCAGGCGCACCTTCTCATCAGCGCGTACTGTAGCATAGCGTATGAGACCTGAGCCCTTGGCACAGGCCAGCAAGGGTGGGATTACTGAACCTGAGCACAGCACACACCTGTCCTGTCCCTCCCGTCAGCCAGCCTGCGGCCCTCTGAACAAACAGCCGCTCGGCAGGGGCAGGGGCAGGCTTGAGGGACAGAGGCAGGGGCAGGGGCAGGGGCAGGGGCAGGGGTAGAGGCAGAGGCAGGGGCACATGGAGAGGCAGGGGCAGAAGAAAGGGCAGGGGCAGAGGCAGGGGCAGGAACTGGGGTAGGGGCAGGGGCAGGGGCAGAGGCAGGGGCAGAGGCAGGGGTAGGGGCAGGGACAGGGGCAGGCGTGAGGGACAGGGGCAGAGGCAGGGGCAGGGGCAGGGACAGGGACAGGGGCAGGGGCACATGGAGAGGCAGGGGCAGAAGAAAGGGCAGGGGCAGAGGCAGGGGCAGGAAATGGGGTAGGGGTAGGTGCAGAGGCAGGGGCAGGGGCAGAAGTAGGGGTAGGAGTAGGGGTAGGGGCAGGGGCAGAAGTAGGGGTAGGGGTAGGGGCAGGGGCAGAAGTAGGGGTAGGAGTAGGGGCAGGCACGAGGGACAGCTCCCAGTCCCCACTGGTATCGGACCAAAAGCACTCTGGGATACGACCTCTAGACACTGAACCAGTCTAACCAGCTAGTAATCTAGTAAGCACAAACTGTTTCAACTGTGTGTGTAAGAGAGAGAAAGGAGTGAGAGAGACAAAGAGAGAGAAAGAGAGAGTGAGAGAGATTCTGTGTGTATGTAAGTATCATACAACTGATTGTGATATATTTGAGTGACATTAAGTAAATGGCTAAGCTAATGGCCTAGTGAGAGAGAGAGAGAGAGAGAGTGAGAGTGAGTGAGAGAGAGACAGAGAGAGAGAGAGAGATAGCAGGAGAGAGAGAGAGAGAGGGAGAGAGACAGAGAGAGAGAGAAAGAGAGAGCGAGAGAAAGCCTGTGTGAGTCTGTGGAAGACAGGGGTGGAGAGAAGACAATTTTGTTCTACATTTCAGTCCATTGTACTCTGACGTGTGTGTGTGAAACCCAACACAGCACATGCTGTTTCATGTACCAACAATAACACTGTTTTTCGGGAACTTTCTGGAACTTTTAGTATGAAGTCGGCAGAGAAGCCGCATGGGCTCGATACATCACTGTAATAAACAAAACTACTGGGAGCTCCCCAGTGTGTGAACTAGTTCTTTTTTTAGATTTATGCTCAATTTATGCCAATTAAATGTCCTTCTTTTAATTGTATTTACCCACAATAACTTGTACTTGCTCTATGTCTGGTTTTGATGTACTGCACCTATAGATTTAGCAACGAGAGCTGTCACAATGCCAACTACATTGCCTCTGAAGAAAAGTATTAAACAGAATGACTAGACGTGCATCTGGCATCAAATTAAATGAGCTTTAACTGTCGATATAAGCTATGTCTAGACCTCATAAGGAAAAAAAGAAAGCAAAAGACAGGAACACTTCTTCTGTTCATGTCCTTAACATGCCCCAACAAAGTTCTCTCTCAGACATCCAATAAGCTTTAATCTGTCATTTGTGTTTGTTAAGCTTTTATGTTTATAGGGAGAAATACATTATATTGCACTTAGCAGATGCTTTTATCCAAGATGACTTACGAAAAGGAGGACATAATACGCTAACAGAGGTGTGGAGAAACACAGAGTAGACAGACTACCCTCATACACACAAGGAGATGCTTGTGCCTTAAGTAAGTTTCCCAGAGCAGGGGAAATGCATAAGTATGCTTCATGACTTTATTAGTCAGAATGCTACAGCCTAACTTCCATAAAGATTCCATATGCAAAGTGACTTAGAAAAGGAGGACATAATAAGCTAATAGAGGTGTGGAGGAACACAGAGTAGGCAGACTAGCCTCATACATACAATACATAAATACCCTTGGCCACTAACACGTGCACATGTTGTAGTGAGCTGCACAGGGATACATGTACGTCCGGTCACTGCACTGTACTGGGCCTCCCGAGAGGTGGGTACGAGTATGAGGCCCATATGATTTTACCCAGCAACCACCCCGCCCCCCCCTCTCCTCTCTCCTCTCCTCGGACACAGCAGATTATCCACGCCGCATCCGTCCGAGTGAGCGAGCATGGAATGTAAGGCATTTTCACCCCCCCCTACATGCGCCTCCCTCCCTCCCTGCCTTATTAAATCGCCCTGACCATGTACAGTTGCCCCCAAACTCCATCCGCGCGCACACACACACACACACACACACACACACACACATGCACATGCACACGCACTAACGCACACACACAACTTGTTGCTCAGCTCTGATGGGTATGGCCTAACGCACACACACACAGTCTCTCACACACACACACAGTCTCTCACACACACAGTCACACACGTACATATATGCATGTGGTCAAATACATGCACACACTGACACACACATACATATAGGCATATGGCCAAATAGATACACACACACTCACACACACACTCTCACACACACACACACACACACACACACACACAACGCGTTGCTCAGTTCTGATATATGGGTATGGCCTAACACACACACAGCCTCGTACACACACATACACTCTCACACACACACACACGCACACACCACTCGTTGCTCAGCTGAGAGCCAATCAGGGCTGCTGCATGATCTACATTCCTGTGCGGTACAAGCTGCTTAAGATGCCGGCTCATTAGCGGAATATGGCAACATCACACGCAGCGGGTCAGGACTGACCTCACATCACTCACATTTTTGTGCGCTATCAGGAATATTATATTAAACAAAATTAACAGGAATCTTACTAGCACATAAAATATTCAACAGAAGGGACCAACCTGTCCAGCCTGGGAACAACCTGTAAAAAAAACACTGAGTACACTAAATGCCAAAAAAAACTATATGCTAGTCTGCTCTGTATGAATGTGAGCTTGTGTAACACAAGGAAGGAATATCAAGCAATATTAACGAGAGTAGCTAGCACATAAAATATGCAAACAGAAGGTGATACATCAGAGCAACCTGTAAAACACTACATACACTAAATGCAGAAAGAAACTAACTATAGGCCAGTCTGCTCTGTATGAATGTGAGCTTGTGTAACACAATGCTTAATTTTGTATAAGTATCACATCAGGAATATCAAGCAATATTAACGAGAGTAGCTAGCATATAACATACAGGCCAGTCTGCTCTGTATGAATGTGAGCTTGCGTCACAGAATGGTTAATTTTGTATAAGAATAGAAGCAAGTAAACACTAATTAGGTTGTGTTATAACAAGCTAACAAACTAGCAAAAAGAAACTGTATGCCAGTCTTCTCTGTGTAAGAATGTGAGTTTGTGTCACACAACACTTTATAAGTGTTATACACTGTATAAGAATAGAGATGAAAACTAATAGTGAAAACTAATTAGGTTGTCTTATAACAAACTTGCAAACACTTATTGCAAAAAGAAACTATAGGCTAGTTTGCTCTGTATGGATGTGAGTTTGTGTAACACAACGCTTAATTTTGTATAATAGAGATAGGTAAACACTGAATAGGTTGTCATAACAAACTAGCAAACACTTAATGCCAAAAAGAAACCATCTGCTTTGTATGAAGGTGAGCTTGTGTAACACTATGCTTAATTTTGTATAAGAATTGAACACTAATCAGGCTGTGTTATAACAAACTGGCATAACCATGTAATTACCCTATGTATGTTGGTTTGTTTGTTTGTTGCTAACGACCCATTATAAAATACACCTCAGCACACCACACCACAGCAGTAACAGTAAACAGTCTGCTTATCGCTCACTATTTACCATGTGACGCAGGGTCCAGGAGTGCGTGATGCCTAAGCTGTCAATAGCCACTGCTGGAGTTTCAGCTGGTTAAGTTAGCGTTGAGACCTTTTATAATGCAGACCTGCAGGCCACGGATCACTCGCTTAGTGACACAAGTGCATTTTGTAGGCTAATAGACTGTCACGCGTTTCGACATCAGATCAGGGGTTAGACTGGACTAGAGTACTTACGCATGAATTATTCTGGGTCATTTTGTATCCAAATTAACCAGTAACAACCTGTAGTCGACTACCTTTCGTGAAACGTCTTTAAGCTCACTAAAAGAAGTCCAGTGACTTACAACTTAGCCCCTTTGACTAACATGACCTGGGTGAATGAGCATCTTCACAGACAAACAACCTGTAGCTATTCCATGCCTGTGGAGCTGTAGAATGGGGTCTGTAGCCGCTTAAAATGATGATGAAAAAAATGTCCTGCAAGCCTACTAGGTGCGAGGGCTTTGCATGAACTATAGAGTTACAGAGCAGTGTGTCGGGTTTCCCCCTAAACGAAGCTATGACAATAGAATCTATCCCTACTCCATAAATTAAACATCCCAACGGCCAAAACGAGCAGCTAGCAAATTAATTAGCCTACTTATTTTCGTTAGTTAAGTACAGTAACAATGCTGCGTGCAAACAATAAAACTACTGCCAGGAATACTCTCTTTGTGTAGGCTTTTTCGTATTTTCGTATTTTGCTAGTTCAAATTTGACACCAGGTTTTCCCGTCAAAGCTATATCATTTGTTGTATATAGACAAAGACGGCACCCGTTAAATTTCCAGCTCATGATAACATCAATTCCAGCTTGGAAGTAAACCAACTTTATGGTCAGGTGCATAAGCGGCAGCTGTAAGCAATAGGCTATATCTCTACTTCGTTTTTCTTCTCTTTTACCTACTTTGTATATGCCTGTATGAGTACATGTAGGAATACATTTGGGAATATTGGACCTGTTGCGCGTTTTGACAACATATTGGCGTTTGTTTGTATAGGTTCCACCTGCTGCCTGCCTGCGGGTGAACGGTTGCTGACCGAAACTCAGCCTCAGTCACAAAAACACAACATAAAGTAACATAGACTTATAGAAATATAAAAGTAGTGCCTACCTTGATTGTTAAGCATGAATACTCCATGGAAACTTGAATCTAAGGCGGGCGTCATGTTCGCCGGCTAATTGACAGAACTGTTATTCCTTTTTACATTTATTCGGCATCATTTCAATAAGCAAGTAGGCTACTTCCTCCAACTCCAAAGCGGTTCGTTCGGCTTGGACGCAACTGATCCCAATGGCCTAGGTGGCTAACGAACGGGCAGTGACTCAGGGAATGGGCGGGGCGAATGGCCTGAGAAGGTAGGCTGGTAGGCCGCCCTCTGTAGGTTTTCCAACCTGTGGTGATAGCGCCCAGTCCCGACTTAAACCAACAGAGGGCCTTTTTCACACTGACTACAGGCAGTAGCCTACAGCAAACATGTGGTAGTGCGCAGTGCACAGGGGTTCATTTGAGACAGGACAATGGACTTGGCGCAAACGCCATCTCGAGGTCATATTTGCCTATCCCAGCGTATTTCCTGAGAATATCATTATACAAAGGTCGGTGTGGAGTTCTTATACACCATTAGTCGTGTTTTTAACGGAGAGACACACTTAGAAATGCCTTGTTTACTGTCGAGGCTTAGTTACAGCCAAACGGACAGTAAAATGTTTTGAGCTGATTCATATGTCGACATGATGCCTTCAGAATAAAGTTTGTGAAAACTTGAAATCATTTATTCAACCCAGGCCGTTATGTAGGCTAACATTAGCCTAACACGCCTGTAGCATGGAAGCTTTATCCTTTGAATCTGAGTGATAATGTTACATCCTTAAGATTTCTGCTGAGTCAAAACTTTCAAACTGACTAGGTAATTAAATAAATCCATAATACTTCACCAGATGCGCAGGGCATGGGGTCATGGATTATGAGCTAAGAAAATTCTGTCCGCTAGATGGCACTAGAGGACAACTTAAGGTAGAGGCGCCGACTCATGACTTCACATCCAGTCATGTGGGTCACCAGCACCTGCATACACTGGGCATGCGCTCTGAGGCTTATGGTTTTGACCACAATGGCGAAGTAAGGCCTACGTCTTGAAAGTTGTCATGTATTAATCCTTTAGACCATTTTTGTAAGAATGTTTTGTAAGTTTGCAAGCCAATAACATTACCAGAACAGATTAAGGCGTTAGCTGCTGGCGCCATGTCTGATTACATATATATAGGCTGAACTGTAAAATGAAGCATTTTATGTTCTCACAAATAGCCTCAAAGACCTGTTAACCATCATGGACAATAATAAGCACCTTCTCCATCACACTGTGGACAGTCAGTGGAGTGTCTTCTCTCACAGGCTGCTGCAGCTCTGCTGTTGAAGGGACAGATACAGGACATCTTTCCTGCCTTATGCGGTCACAGTGTACAATAACAGCTATATCTCAGGTCATGACAATCTTCATGTCTCCACACACTGTATGTGTACACAGTATTGAATTTTGCTTTATTATGTCTAGGTTGTGCTCTTTGCCTTCACTCTGTTATTGCCTTTTTGTCATGCTGCTGTCATTTTCCAGCTTGGGATCAATAAAGTACATCCATCCATCCGTCCATCCATTTTGTGACAAAAATGCCTCATGTAAGTAACACTAGTAGGCTACATGGTATTACACATTGGAACACCGGTTGTACCATTGTACCTAATGAGGTACATACACTGTAACACTGACACCATAGTGTACTA
This sequence comes from Setipinna tenuifilis, assembly GCA_030347295.1. NCBI lineage: Eukaryota > Metazoa > Chordata > Actinopteri > Clupeiformes > Engraulidae > Setipinna > Setipinna tenuifilis. Next base: position 2,465,933 of record CM059272.1, read on the forward strand.
CACTACGGTAATACAAGAGTACTACTAAAGTACTATTACATATATAGTAGTATTACTTAAAAGCATATAGTAGTCCCTGACATTATATAAAATTGGCTTAGCCACTTGAATGTTGGGCAGCAGGGGGTGCAAAAGTGGCGTGGCGTTAAATACTGTTACTGTTAAATTTTACATTTGTACTTTAGAAATAAATAAAAATACCTTGAGTAGAAATAAATAACTAAATAAATACATAAATAAATAAACGGTGGGACGCTTGAGTCCGTAGTTCGGCCCTGGCCCTCATATGTGCTTTCAGTGTGGCATGAACAGACAATCAGTTATATACATTTTTCTGTCTGATTACATACATGTGCTGAACTGTAAAATGAAGCATTACTGTAATACTGACACCACAAAATATAGCATTACTAAAAAGGATATAGCACTGAAAGATATAAAATTGGCTTAGCCACCTAAATGTTGGGTGGCAGGCGGTGCAAAAACGCTGTGGTGCCCAGGGGCTCTTATGTCCATAGTTAAATACTGTTACTGTTAAATTTTACATTTGTGCTTTAGAAATGAATAAAAATACCTTGAGTAATAATAAATGAATATATAAACGATGGGGTGCTTGAGTCAGTTGTCCAGCCCCTGGCCTTCATCCATGATTTTCGTGTGGCATGAACAGACCAGGACAAACAAATCATATACATTTTTTTTATTCTCAATACAGTAAAATACAAAGAATATTCACAACAGACTCAGAAAATTCATTAGTTACCAGTAACACTCACTTCACAAAATGATTTAAATTACAAGTTATAACAATTTCTGGATAAATGAAACAGAACCTTTAAAATGTACCTTTTAAACAATTATCATATTGCATCCATAATACATATAATAAGTGAATCTCTTTGTCCTTACGTAGAAACTAAACCAATCTGAATATTGTTCTGCATCTTGTCTGCTGACGGCATTTTCGAGAGAGACAACCGTAAAAAGAGTACGACAAACAAACATATACACCATCAACAGGTACACAACTTGCCTCAGAAGATACCTCGAGTAAATCGTAAAATGGGGTTGCATCTGCCCAAACTGGGGGATTAAAAAAAAAAAAAAAAAAAAAGAGTATTCTAGAATCTTGCGGAATAGTTCTGTTTTTGTTCCGTTTCTCCGACGACCAGGAGAAGGATGCGTGTGTGAAGCCGCGCTCTGTGTGCGTGTGTGTGTGTGTGTGTGTGTGTGTGTGTGTGTGTGTCTCTGTCTCTGGGCCCGAGCATGGACACGGACCAGAATCTTACTCAAGGAAAACAAAAAAATACAATTTGGTGATAATAACAGGCAGCTCCAAAAAGCTGCATGAAAAAGGGTGTGTGTGTAAAAATATTTACGAGTTCTTAGGAAAGCAACAAAAAAAAAAAAGAAAAAAAGACGACAAATCGAAAATGACATTGACAGTGTTAAGTACAAAGTGTGGAAAAAAAAAAGAGAAAAAACGAGTTTGGAAGAAGAAAAGATTTTAGTGATGATGTGCATATATTTTCACGGTCTATTTACATAATCATACAAATGATTAACTGCTATAAAAAAATGTACCCAAAAAGAAACGTTTATGTACATTTATACATTTATAAGCGGTTTAAATAGAGAACATGCGAGTGTTTTTTGTGTGTTCTTGTTGGATGTCAAATAAAAGTATTCTTACCCTGGATTCAAGTTCATAAGAATTATTAATTATATTTTTATACCTAAAGAGATAAACAAAATGTATCTAAATTAATTACAAGCTTAGTATAAAAAATGAACTGATTCCAAATCATTTTTCCTATGGACAAACTTGACAGTCATTAAAAACAGACAAACAAACGAGTTGAACAAGAGATCGTTTAAAAAAGAAAACAAAACAAAACAAACAAAAGAAGAGTAATGCGTGCCAGTTATCTTTGTGGCAGGAAGGTTAACACCTTAAGTCTGTCAACACCAACGGCAGAGCATAGAGATAAGCTACCCTGGTTAGAGACCCTCCTCATCGATAATATATCACTGCCTGCTACCCTGGGTAGAGACCCTCCTCATCGATAATATATCGCTCTCTGCTACGACAAACATACACAAAGAACTGATGATGATGATGATGATGGACACATACAGGGGGTCACAGGTCATACCCCTCACACACCAACACATGGCCCCCGTTAGACAGACAGACAGACAGACAGCATCCTCCTTACAACTTAAAAATGACAATACAGCACAGGCCAAATGTTTGGACACACCTTCTCTTCTCATTCAATGTGTTTTTTTTACTTTCATGACTATTTACATTGTAGATTCTCACTAAAGGGCATCAACACTGTGAATGAATGAACACGTGTGGAATTATGTACTTAACAAAAACTGAATAAATGTACTTAATGTACTTACTTAATAAATGTACTCAACAAAAGTGTTAAGTCTTAACTTTTTTGTATAGTACATAATTCCACATGTGTTCATTCACAGTTTTGATGCCTTCAGTGACAATCTACAATGTTAATAGTCATGAAAGTAAAGAAAACGCATTGAATTAAATGAGAGTAAGAAGGTGTGTCCAAACGTTTGTCCTGTACTGTACGTCCACAAGGGGTCATCTACAGGGTCAATGGGCTCTGCTTTGAGGGTTTATAATGTGCAATATCTTTAGAAAAGAAGGCTGAGCTCCACACACACACACACACACACACACACACACACACACACACACACACACAAAGAAAAGGAACACTAGCAGTAAATCAGCGGTGAATGTACATCAGGCCTGCCCTCCCCTCCAGTCTCCACAGCTGAGCACACAAGATAGCCCTGACAAAGAGGCCAAAAGGCAGTCTGTGTGTGGCCACATGCATACATCTGTGTGTCAGTGTGTGTGTGTGTCTATTTGACCATTTGCCTATATGTGTGTGAGACTGTGGGTGTGTATGAGATTGTGTCTGTGTGTGAGACTGTGTGTGTGTATGTGTGTGTGTATGTGTGTGTGTGTGCTGTGTGTGTGTGTGTGTGTGTGTGTGTGTGTTGGGCCATACTCATATATCAGAGTGTGTATTTAAGCTTGTGTGGCATCAGGTGGGGGCAGGGATGCCCGGGGGCAGGGCAGGGCAGCTGACTGTGAGCCGGAGCAGGCCCAGATGTGGCCCACACTCGGCCCAGAGTCTGCTGCTCTCCAGGGCCCCCACGGACAGGCCAGAGCATACAGCACTGGGACAGGAGGAACCACACACACACACACACACACACACACACACACACACACACACACACACACACACACACACTGGGTGAGGGGGCTAAAACTAGGTCGGAGGGGCACTGGGTTTGGGGGGTTAAAACTGGGTGTGGGGGGTGAGGGTGCAACACGTCTAGCAGCACTAAAGGTGAGAGGTCAGAAAGCCACACTTGGTCTGCGTGTCACAGAGCGCCTGCACACATCTCCTCCGCCCTGCCATCACGTGATCCTATCTCTGATTGGCTATCAGCTGGTCACATGACCGACTGAGTGTGCGGCACTCATAGCGAAGCAATGCTACAGGTCCGTCACCTGACCAAAGACAGCGCTGTGTTCCTACTTGGTTCTGGTACCACAAGGGTATCAGTTCGGATCTCTTAATACATTCATTCAAATCAAAAGAGGCAGGAAGTGAGGGTGAGTTCCCTTCAGGCAGAACAATAAGCCAATCTGATGATGGAAAAAAGAAAAGGAGAAAAAAAGAAAAAGAAGAAATGGAGGTGTAGTGTGAGGGAAAGACAACAGGTACCTCCAGCACACCCCATCCCATCCTACGGAGAATCATCTACAGCCTACAATACCAGGTGTTCTTTTTTCCTTTTTCTTTTTTGTCTTTGACGTAGCACTTCTGTAGTTAACGAGCTGGAACAATCCTACGACTTGAAATTGCTATCAAATTAGACGGCATCGAGGAATGGCGGGAAAGAAGGGGGGGTGTTTTAGAATTCACACACACACACACACACACACACACACACACACACACACACACACACACACACACACACACACACACACACACACACACTCTCTCTCTCTCTCTCTCTCTCTCTCTCTCATGCGCTCAATGTAAATACCTATAAGCACATACCATAAATATACTCCATAGATGACTTTGTCTTTAAATGATCTGTAATACACAAACAACGCTTATGCCAAAAAAGGGGGGATTTCATGAATGACATTAAATACTTAAATACTTTCCATATACAATAGAAATACTTTACACGTCTGCACTCTAATTTCAACCCTGTTTGAAGCCTTTTTCATCTCTGAAAGCGGTTAGGTTAGGTTAGGTAGGACTTAGCTCAAAGCAAGCTCTACTTTTACTTTACTTTACTTTATATAAATAAAATATAGAGTTGAGTTATGTGTGTCTGTCACCAACAGGACAGAAGCAGAGAGAATGCTCCTGCAAAAATTCATAAAAATAACATCTGTGAGTGATTTTTAAAAAAACAGCCCCATGTGCATGCTACATGATGACTCTTTTGAGCTGAGTCTTTGAGTCGACTCTTTTGAGCTGAGTCTTTTGAGCCGAGTGAGTCTTTCTGCTGACTCTTTCTGCCGAGTCTTTGAGCCGAGTCTTTCTGCAGAGTCTTTTGAGCCGACCGAGTCTTTGAGCCGAGTCTTTTGAGACGAGTCTCAGAATGTCATTCTCAGATGAGCGCATCGGTGGCCGGCTATAGCATCGCATCTTCGCTCTTCACCCTCCAGGGCTAGCTCTGCTCACCTCGTCCGTCGTTTTTTTTATCCATTTTCCTTTCGGAAGGTTTTCGGTTTGCAACGGCCTGCGGGCTGCACTCTGCTGTGCCTTTGGGGTGGGGGGGGAGGGGGGGGCCGGGAGAGTGGGGGTCAGGAGGGGGGGCGAGAGAGCTGGGGTGCAAATCTGGCACCCCAGTAAAACTGGCATCTTTGAACGATGCATCGGTTTTTAACGTAAGACAAAGAATCAACATTTCGTTAAGGAAATGATGGTGCGAACATGCGCCGTCCTATGTTCCTGTATATCAAATGCAAGGCACAAAAACCCATAAAGGACCAAACCTTAGTTTTAAAGCACATTTGGTTACTGGTGGGAGGTACTTTGGTTAAACAAAGCCTGTAATAAAAACCCAATTTCATGCACATTTTGCTTGCTGTTGACGACAATAATAACAATAATAATGACGTAAATGGCCTAATTAAAAATGGCTTTGCATTAAAATGCCTTCGTCATTGACAATGGGATTAAATAAATACTCGAGCACACACTGACCGAATCAACCCAAGAGTATGGGAGAGCGCGCAGGGTCGAGGGGGGGTTGGTGGGGGGAGGTGTATGGGGGGGGAGTTCCTATTGGTTGTCGGAAGAGTCCTTCCATAGTTAATATCACGAAGCTGCGCTGGGGTGGACCGGTGCTGGGCTGGGCTGGGGTTTCCAAGTGGACCAAGAGGTTCTGCGTCTTGTTTTGTTTTTGTTTCTGTTTTGTTTCCTGTCGCTTCGCTGCTGCTGCTGCTGCTGTTGCTGGTTTTGGCAAGCTGGTGTGGGTGATGAGCACAGTGTGAGATATGTCTGTCTGTCTGAGGCAGATCCTGATCCAGCCAATGCTAATCGCTAATGAGTGTGTCCGTGTGTAGCTAGCCTTTAGAAAACAAAAGGCCCGTTGAGTCCCAGGCTCTGAGTGTGAGTGAGTGACTGACTGGGTGAGTGCAGGTGTGTGTGTGTGTGTGTGTGTGTGTGTGTGTGTGTGTGTGTGTGTGTGTATGAGCGAGTAGTCCAGCGTAAGAGAAGGGGCACCTCTACTGAGCCAGCTTGGCGTCCTGCCGTAGCCATGCCAACCCCTGCCGCGTGTAGCGCACCAGGTCCGTCATGCTGCTCGTGTTGAAGATGAGCGGCCCCATCATCTTCTCCAGCTCCACAAAGAACTCTGGGAGAGGGAGAGAGGAGAGGGAGAGGGTGGGAGAGGAGAGGGAGATAGAGATGGAGATGGAGAGGGAGAGGGAGAGACAGAGATGGAGATGGAGATGGAGGAGAAGGAGATTGAGAGGGAGAGGAAGAGGAAGAGGAGAGGAGAGGGAGTGGAAGAGGAGAGGGAGAGGGAGTGGAAGAGGAGAGGGAGAGGGAGAGGGAGTGGAAGAGGAGAGGGAGAGGGAGAGGGAGTGGAAGAGGAGAGGGAGAGGGAGAGGGAGGGAGGGAGGGAGAGGGAGAGCACAGCAGAGCAAAGTAAATAACAAAGTAAACACAGGTGTTTGACAATAAATGGCTTCAGCCAACACTAAACATATGTTGCATTATATGTTGCATTATATGTTGCATTATATGATGCATTAACACCCGCATGTCCACGTGACCCCAGGGGCACACGTGACCTCAGGGACCCACACAATGACCTTGGGGACGTCAATCAGACGCACCTTTCTGGTTGCGGGCGAGCTGCTCGGCTTGGTCCCAGACGTCGGTGGCGTAGAGGAAATTGGAGTGTGTGTGTGTGTGTGTGTGTGTGTGTGTGTGTGTGTGTGTGTGTGTGTGAGTGTGAGTGTGTGTGTGAGTGAGTGTGTGAGTGAGTGTGTGAGTGAGTCAGACGTACCTTTCTGCTCGCGTGCGAGCTGCTCGGCCTGGTCCCAGACGTCGGTGGCGTAGAGGAAGTTGGAGGTGACCTGTACGTAGCTGGCTGCCATCTGGTGTATGCGCTGGGGGATGGTGACGGAGGAGGAGCCGCTGGGGTTGGAGCTGCTGGAGGAGTAGCTGCCCGCACTGCCCGGGGACAGCTTAGGGGACACTGGGGACGGCATGCCCGCCGCTTTACTGGGGGGGGGGGGGGAGGGGGGGGGGGCAGGGAGAGAGGGGGGAGCACAAGGAGAGAGGGCATTTCAGCACACAACATACAGCATTTCAAAACAGGGAGAGGGGGAGAGGGAAGGGATTATTACATAATTAGACACATAATTACATTATCCTGGAGCTTATAAAGAAATAAAATGGAAAAAGGAGAAAGAAAGAAAGAAAGAAAGATAGATATATAGATAGATAGATAGAAAGATAGATAGAAAAAAGGAAAGGAGAGAAAGAATGAGAGGAGAAAAAGAAAGAGAGAAAGAAAAAGAGAGAAATAAAGAAATGAAGGTTCACTTACTTCCCCATTCCTGGCGACGGTGCCTGGGTGTTGCTTAAGGAGTTCTGCAAGAAGAGACAGAGCACAGGAGAGAGAGAGAGAGAGGTTACACTCTGACCACACACACACACACACACACACACACACACACACACACATACCCCAGGCAGCTCACGCAGGGAGCACTGCACAGCCAACAAGGCAGCAAATTACCTTCAAGTGGTCCGTGAGTGTTTTGGAGTACTTAAGGGCACTCTCCTTCCTCAGCTTGAACAGGCGAAGATAGAGGAGAGACTGGCACCGCAGACTAGGAGGAGAGAGAGGGAAGAGAGGAGAGGAGAGGAGAGGGGAGAGGAGAGAGGGGAGAGGAGAGGGGAGAGGAGAGAGGGGAGAGGAGAGAGGGGAGAGGGGAGAGGAGAGGAGAGGAGAGGGGGAGAGGACAGTAGAGGTTTGAGTAGGGGAGGAGAGGAAAGGGGAGGAGAGGAGAGAAAAAGAGAGGAGAGGGAAGGAGAGAGAGAAAAAAAGAGGAGAGAGGAGACAGTCGAGAGGGAGAGGAGAGGACAATTAAGTTGTTGTTATATTGATCCTTGTGCTTTCTGGTAAAACTGTATCCAAGACAGACATTCTAATAAAGATGCTTTTAGTTAAACACAACTGACACACACACACACAACTGAAAGACAAACAAGGTTTTTTTTGACAGGTAGACAGTACGAGTGGCGGCAGCCAAAGAAAAACAAACAAAAAGGAGACAAGTCAAGAATACAAATTGAGGAAACAAAAAAGGAGAGGAGTGAATACAAATACAGGAAGAAAGAAACGAGCAGACGTAGATGTAGAAACACAGATCAGCACAGGTTGGACTGACACATACAGATTGATGATTGACACACTGTGACAGACGGGCACGTCCACACAGGTGAGTGACAGGTGAGGTGAGCAGGTGACCTACCAGAGCACTGCCAGTCTCTTGTCTGCAGCCGTGGCGTCGGGGGCCATGTAGCTTTTTAACTTCATAGTGTATCTGAAGTACAAACACATACGGCAGGGAATAAGTGAACTCTAGTTCTATAGTGTATCCTAAACACAAACAACCAAGGCAGGCCAAAGATGAACTGTACCTTTTGAACTTCATAGTGTATCTGAAGTACAAAGATACAAAGAAGGGCAGAAATGAACTGTAGCTCTTATGTTTCATAGTCTATCTTGAGCACAAACACACATAAGAAAGGGCAAAGATGAACTATAGCAATATTTGTTTCATAGTGTATTTCGAGCACAGACACACAAGACAGGGTAAAAATCAACTGTAGTTCTTTAGCCTTATTGTCAAGTCAAGTCAAGTCAGATTTATTTGTATAGCGCATTTCATACATAAATGTGCTTTACACAAATTTTAAAATAAAATACAATTAAACATTGGAAGGAAGGAAGAGAAAATAGGTACAAGAAATAAAAATGTCCACAATCGTATAAAATATGGTAAATATTATAGTGTATCTATACCACAAACACACAAGGCAGGTCAACGAGGAACTGGCAACAGTCACACAAACGGCTCTATTCACAGATGTCTTAGTCAATCCCAGCCCTGGCAGACAGGCTCACCTAGGGCCCGTGGTTCTGCCTGAGGTTTCTTTTTATACTTAAATGATATTTTTAGGGATGCACCGATACCACATTTCTGAAAACCGATACGAGTATGAGTACTACCATTTTCAGTACTTGCCGATACCGAGTACTACCGATACCGAGTACTGTCATTTTTGCCATATTTTTTTTGCCATAAATTATGTAGTTTTCTACCGGGGTGATATGGCCGAGAGGTGTAGACTATTTGCGTGCAAGGTTGTATGATTGACGATCACTACATACAAAAAATATCGTAAGACTGTAGCTTAGATAATAAAAAATGATAAACGCTACAGCATTATGTAATGGCGATCCCATTTTCGATAGAATGATGACCTTAAAAGAAAGTCTGTGAACAACACTGAAGTAAACCAAGCAAAATGTTGCGGAAGACCGGTGGTGGAATGGAGAGGGTAAGCGACCAACGGAGCGAAATGAGGCTAACTGTGACCACAAATTCTGACAGTCATAGTGGTATTTTTTTTGTAGGCCTAGCGAAAAATAAATCATTTATGAACTCACGTTTACGTCATGCGTGATGTATGCCTAGGCCGACGAACTCCTGATGTCCGAGTTGGTCTGGTGTTTACTGACACATTTATAAACACGCCCAGGCTATGGTTTGTGTATGGCCTATACAAACAAATTGCATTATTTGGAATATGTAAACGTAGGACTACGTTGTTTTCCAACCGTACTGATGATCATGCACGTTTACATTGACAATCGCACAGAGTAGCCTTGAGACCACGTTACAAAGCACAGACAGCGCCTCTTCGGGGGGACTGTCTGCTGGCATTGAAACGTTGACTGAGCTGCGCTTGTGCGCAACCTCTCTCCATTGTCGCGCAATATTAAATCCCAGAAAATTACACTAATCATTGCAAATAACCTACACAAGGAATTGCATATTTAGCAGCTAAAATGTCTGGACAAGGCTGATATTTATTTCGATTAGAATAATGTCCAACTTTCGTAGTCAAGACTTGCTTTCTTGCGACATGTACCGATTGTTGAAGGGAGGGCAGTGAGTTACCACATGCAACGGTTGGATTCACTTTAAAAAATAATAGTAATAATAATAATAATTTATTAGTGAGTAGCCTTTCATACAAAACTGTTAACAAGGCGAATAGCCGACATTTTAAAAAGACAGACAACGTTGGGGATCTGTCAGCGAAAGGGGGCGGAGTGTGGAGAGATGTTTAAAATGACAGCCTTGGGGGAAAATGTAATGAGGGACGGCAATGTTTCATGATAACATCTTCGCCATAGAAAAATGGGTAGGCCCTAATGGCCTTGGGTTGTTGTTGACGAATTTTTTTTTTTGTTATCTGACGAAATTAGTCTAACCTTGAGAGTTAGGCTATATTTTCCCCAGATGGGAGAGGCTTTTTCCCCTCGAACGGACGCTGGCAAATGGCGCTTCACTAAACACTATATTGGCGCATCTGATTATGCTCAAACCTGAGCTCGACAATTCTTCAGTTTCTGTTCTGCGCTGCAGGAAACATTTGGCGCATGGGATTGGCACTGGTATCGGTTTATGGTATCGGCAACTGTTTGGCAAGTACGAGTACGAGATAAAAGTGGAGTATCGGGCCGATGCCCGATGCCAGTATCGGTATCGGTGCATCCCTAGATATTTAGTGGACTGGGCTATACGTAACGCTAATGTACACGTGACCTGGATGTCTTACGTACTTCAGCTCCACGGTCTCAGCGTAAATGGGGAAGGTGGCTGGTGTGTAGATAACACATGCAGTGCAGTGCTATAGTGGACTGGGCCATACATAACGTTATTGTATATACATAAGCGGGGTGTGTTTCTTACTTGATGAGCTCCACGGTCTCGCCGTACATGGGGAAGAGGGACTCTGTGTGTGTGTGTGTGTGTGTGTGTGTGTGTGTGTGTGTGTGTGTGTGTGTGTGTGTGTGTGTGTGTGTGTGTGTGTGTGCTGTCTTTCTTACTTGATGAGCTCCACGGTCTCGGCGTACATGGGGAAGGGGGACTGGTGTATGTAACACATGCAGTGCAGTGCTATAGTGGACTGGGCCATACGGTACATATACGTTTATGTAAAGCTGGGCGTCTTTCTTACTTGATGAGCTCCACGGGATTCGAACCATACGTTAACGTGTACGTATGAATAAGCTGGGCGTGTGTCTTACTAGATGAGCTCCACGGTCTCGGCGTACATGGGGAAGAGGAACTGGTGTATACAACACAGATGGGCTTCCATAGGGGCCACGGTTCTGCCTGAGGTTTCTTTCTATACTTAAATAAATTATAGTGGACTAGGCGATACGTAACGGTAACGTATATGTAAAGCTGTGCGTCTTTCTTACTTGATGAGCTCCACGGTCTCGGCGTACATGGGGAACGGCGACTTGGCCTCCTGGGCGCTGCGCTCCAGTGCGTTGCCGCACTCGATGAAGGACACCACCGCGTCCAGGTAGTACACCGCCTTCTCGAACCGGTCCATCTGCACCAGGGGGCAGGTAACAGGAAATCAATCAATCAATCAATCAATCAATCATTATTTGCTCAGGGAGAATTGACTGCGCACGAAGCTCTTTTGCAGCAATGTCCTGAGTTTACAATTCATACAGTGAAAATAAACAAATAACAAGCAACAAAAAGTCAGATTTAATTTGGGGGGTTTCTAAGGAGATAAAACTCTGTGAGGGTGTGTTGTAAATAGCTTTACATTTACATTACATTACACCTAGTGGAGGCTACTATCCAAAGCAACCTACAATACATACTTATTAAAAATTATACGATAGAAAAATACTTTCATAACATAATAGGCGGTCTGCTTTTTAAAGAACTATCTAGGCATGCCTGTGCGTACACTGCTAAGTCAGTGCAAAATAATGTCAGTGTTTTAGTAGGCTTTAAATTAAATACTCCACTTGTGAAGTCCTATTATGCATGTGATGACTTGTATTGTGTTGTGGTTCGATAGGGAAAGTTGTAGAAAGCTGCTGGGCAGGTTTCTGTGTATGTCGCACGATTGTAAATACGTCCTACACTGAATTCTGGCTTTAGAGGTGTGTTGTACTGTAGTATGTTTGTAAGTATGTTCGCTGATTTCTGGCTGCCCAACCCCAGCCCACCCCACGGCCAGGTGTATGCAACACGATACGACACACACGCAGGAGGACATCTGAGAAGGGCTCCATAGGCCGCACGCCACCTTACCAGAGCGTCCGCATTGTGTTTCAGCTTCTTGGCCTCCTGCAGATAATGGTCAGCTGAATGCACCCTGGAGGAGGGAGGAGGATGTGGAGGACGAGGAGGAAGGAGGAGGAGGGAGGAGAAAGGGAGGAGGAGGAGGAGGAGAAAGGAGGAGGGAGGAAGAAAGGAGGGAGGCGGGAGGAGGAAGAGTGGCAGTGAATGGCATGGCAGTGCTTAAATGGCACCATTTGAGCTTTATTACGCTGCACATTGTGTGTTTTACCTATTTGTATTAGGAGCAATGACGGCAAGTTTACCCCCCCACCCCCCCCACACACACACACACACACAGACACACACACACACAGACACACACACACACACAGACACACCTAGATACCTACTCAGGGGTACGGCTCGCACACCGTGATGTCAACTTCTCAGGTCTATGAGAAGTGTTAAATTAACTTCTACCTGCTAAGTCCTTGCTACTTGCTACATTTTCCGAGATCAATGGGGGAGGGGGGCATACATTGTTAGGTGCTCCTGTACTTTTGACTGGCAGTGGAAGTGCCACACTGAAGTAGCTTAAGCTGTTCCCTATAAGAACTAAAAAAACCCTCTCATCCCCAGCCTCCATGACTGGCATTTCTATTTTTGACAGCGAGCATCTCACCACAGACATAAGTGTCTCTCTCTTCTCTGCATCTCAGCATGGACAGAAGTGTGTGTGTCTGTCCGTCTCTCTCTCTCTCTCTAGACATAAGTGTGTCTCTCTCTGCATCTCACCACAGATATAAGTGTCTCTCTCTCTCTCTCTCTCTTTCTGCATCTCATAAGTGTGTCTCTCTTTTCTGCATCTCAGCATGGACATAAGTGTGTGTCATACCACAGACATAAGTGTGTCTCTCTCTCTTTCTCTGCATCTTACCACAGACAACCAGTAAGTGTGTGTCTCTCTCTCTGCATCTCACCACAGACATAAGTGTCACTCTCTTACTTTCACCCTCACTCTCTTACCGGTCCTCAAACTGAAGCTTGGATCTGGACTTGGAGCCTTCAGACAGCTGAGATGCAGACAGCTGACTCTCCGTCATCTTGGAGGACTTCTCCTTGACACAAGAGAATATACATTAAAATACACACAGATGAAATATGGTCTTTACATACAGTACAGGCTAAAGAGTTTGGACACACCTAATTCAATGCATTTTCTTTATTTTCATGACTATTTACATTATAGAGTTTCATTAGAAGGCATCAAAACTATAAATGAACACATGGAATTATGTAAGAAGATGAGACTTAAAACTTTTTGTTATGTACATAATTCCATATGTGTTCATTTATAGTTTTGATGCCTTCAGTGAGAATCTACAATGTAAATAGTCAGGAAAATAAAGAAAACCCAAGAGAGGGTGTGTCCAAACTTTTGGCCATGCAGACTAAAAAGGAATTACTCTTGTTTAGGTCATCACATATGGCCATAAGCCAACCCAGTAAAAGTCATCATTAAAAAAGCACAACAGATGCCAGTTCTGGTGTCAGTAGTTTAATTAAAATGTGTGGGAGTGGATTTTGTTGCTGTTCACTTGGGGAAGTTACAAAGGCTGATTCCAGGTGAAAACTGTTAATGAAAAATCTAATTTGTCAGGATATGTGCCTATAAGGTTCAGAGATTAGAAAGCTGCTGGCACATCTTTGCCCTTTCCACAGACTGGCAAAGCAGATATGCATATGTGTGTGTAGGGTTAGGTGTGCAAGTGTTTGTGTGGGGCAGATGTGCATGTGTGTGTGTGTGTGTGTGTGTGTGGGGCAGGTGTGCATGTGTGTGTGTGTGTAGGGCAGATGTGCATGTGTGTGTGTGTGGGGGGGGGCAGGTGTGCATGTGTGTGTGTGTGTGGGGGGCAGGTGTGCATGTGTGTGTGTGTGTGTGGGGCAGGTGTGCATGTGTGTGTGTGTGTGTGGGGCAGGTGTGCATGTGTGTGTGTGTGTGTGGGGCAGGTGTGCATGTGTGTGTGTGTGTGTGTGGGGCAGGTGTGCATGTGTGTGTGTGTGTGTGTGGGGCAGGTGTGCATGTGTGTGTGTGTGTGTGTGGGGCAGGTGTGCATGTGTGTGTGTGTGTGGGGCAGGTGTGCATGTGTGTGTGTGTGTGTGTGTGGGGCAGGTGTGCATGTGTGTGTGTGTGTGTGTGTGGGGCAGGTGTGCATGTGTGTGTGTGTGTGTGTGTGTGTGTGTGTGTGTGTGTGTGTGTGTGTGTGTGTGGGGCAGATACAAATGTGTTTGTCTAGGGCGTGGGTACACAGCAGATTCATGTTGCCATGGTGTCAACACTGGGCCCTACTGTAAAAGAACACTGCCTCGCTTGAGCAAGTGAACTAGCTTCATTAGCACGTAGCAGTGTGGTGGACAAACGGTGTCTTTGTTTGTTTCGTTCAGTTTATTGCCATTTTTTATGACTGTGGTTATTAATGTGGTGGACAGACAGCGCGTGTTGCATCCTCCTGCACACCTGCAGTCATCACCTCCGTGTAATAGCCCTAAACAGCACAGGTGAGTATCACAGAAGGGGTAGAGAGGAACATGGAGGGCATTTTAACTGCACTCGCCCTCATCCACTCTCATCCCTCTCACCCCTCCATGCGGAGTAAGTGACTGTGTAGTTTGGGACTTGCCCGTCTGTGATTCGGATTCTCTTACATTCCGCTGTTCTTTGTTTCCTTATTAATTCATTTTAATATCTGTCCTCGAGACGTTAACGTGTGAGAGGGGGTGCCTGGGGGTGGTGTATCTTTACCTTTAATATAACATATGGTGTTTTTGTGTGTATGTTTCTGCGTTTGTAGAACGAGGATGAGAGCGTGAAGCCGGAGAGCAAAAAGTCGAGAATGGAGGACAAGGCGTCATCACATCCCAAGTCCAGCAGCAAAGAGTAAGTCTGACCAGTGTCACACGATCCACATCCACAGCCTCACTTTTCATATCGTGATCTTGTGTTGACAGGACTTTTCTCCTTGCCATTTTTTGCTGGTGAGATTGTTAGGGAGGCTTAGGCCATGCCCATTGCAAATGGTAGCCTATGTACTGTACTGGCATATTTACAACTGCAGTCGGTATCTGATAAATAACTACAAAAGCACCCAATGAGAGAGAGCAGGCTTCCGCCAAGGCAGCTCATCCCCCCACCCATTGATGCACTACTGAATCAGCCACACTTCATCTACAATCTGCATGTGTTGATGCACTACTGAATCAGCAGAGCTTCAGCTACTATTTGCAGTGAGCACCAAAATCAAATTATTTTGACATTGCAAAAACACAACCTCCTTGACAGGGCTAGCAGTGTCATGCAGGACTGAAAGATCTCTGACAAGGTGCCTGAAAGCAGTCGTGGGACAGTAGTAGGCTACATTTAACATTTGCTAGTAGATGGGCATAGAATTTTTTTTTTGGTGTGGACACATTGCCAGTGAAAATATAGTTTAAGAACAACACTGATGGGTTTAAGACCAAAGTCAGCAAGACAACAAAGCAGAGGTGTGACAGGTGTGTGTGTGTGTGTGTTGTCCTCTGCTCGGTCAGGTCGTCCAAGCGTGGTGACCGGAGAAGAATCAGACGTTAAGGGGTGTGTGTGTGTGTGTGTGTGTGTGCGCGTGTGTGTCGGGGAGAGACAGACAGCTACCTTTCCCTCGCGGGTGCTGCGGCTCTGCTTGTCCTCCTTCCTGTGTTTGGAGGCGGGGCCGTTCTTGGTGCTGTGCCCGCCCTCTTTGCCGCTACTGGCCCCGCTGGAGAGGGAGGTGGATGATTGGCTGGTGGTGCGCTTGCGGCTCTGGTGCTCCTGCTTGGGGGTGCGCTGCAGACCCGTCATGGAGGGCGAGGGGGCCAGCTCCTTCTCCTTCTCCACGCCACCACGCTTGGACGACCTGACCGAGCAGAGGACAACACACACACACACCTGTCACACCTCTGCTTTGTTGTCTTGCTGACTTTGGTCTTAAACCCATCAGTGTTGTTCTTAAACTATATTTTCACTGGCAATGTGTCCACACCAAAAAAAAAATTCTATGCCCATCTACTAGCAAATGTTAAATGTAGCCTACTACTGTCCCACGACTGCTTTCAGGCACCTTGTCAGAGATCTTTCAGTCCTGCATGACACTGCTAGCCCTGTCAAGGAGGTTGTGTTTTTGCAATGTCAAAATAATTTGATTTTGGTGCTCACTGCAAATAGTAGCTGAAGCTCTGCTGATTCAGTAGTGCATCAACACATGCAGATTGTAGATGAAGTGTGGCTGATTCAGTAGTGCATCAATGGGTGGGGGGATGAGCTGCCTTGGCGGAAGCCTGCTCTCTCTCATTGGGTGCTTTTGTAGTTATTTATCAGATACCGACTGCAGTTGTAAATATGCCAGTACAGTACATAGGCTACCATTTGCAATGGGCATGGCCTAAGCCTCCCTAATAATCTCACCAGCAAAAAATGGCAAGGAGAAAGGTCCTGTCAACACAAGATCACGATATGAAAAGTGAGGCTGTGGATGTGGATCATGTGACACTGGTCAGACTTACTCTTTGCTGCTGGACTTGTGATGTGATGAGGCCTTGTCCTCCATTCTCGACTTTTTGCTCTCCGGCTTCACGCTCTCATCCTCGTTCTACAAACGCAGAAACATACACACAAAAACACCATATGTTATATTAAAGGTACACATACACACACACACACACACACACACACACGCTCCTAAGTTCACATACCCTGGCAGAATTGATGATTTCTTAACCATGTTTCAGAGGGTCATTTGTGTAGTGTCTCATGTCATTATGATTTAAATAGTAAGTAGTAAACACAGGTGTTTGACAATAAATGGCTTCAGCCAACACTAACCATGAGTAAAGATTCTGTGAAAAAGATTTTGTGTCATCATTCATATTCTCTGAAAAATGGTTAAGAAATCCTCAATTCTGCCAGGGTATGTAAACTTATGAGCACAACTGTATGTATATATGCATGCAGTCAGACACACATACACACATATAAAACGATTAATTTAGTTCTGGGCTTTGAGCTCCATCAAGAATTAAATTGAAACAGATTAAAGTCCATGAGGCCGAGTCACCAAGTGTCCCCTGTGTGTGTGCATGTGCGTGCATGTGCGTGTGTGTGTGGCGTGTGTGTGTGTGTGTGATGTAACACTGACACAAAGTACGGCTGGCACAGACTGAATGTCCCAGTGTCATCACATTGTGTAACCAGCGTTATTCCCCCCAGTCTGCCTGCCTTTATCTTATCTAGCTATGACTGGACCAGCAGACTGGGGAGCTGTGTGTGTGTGTGTGTGTGTGTGTGTGTGTGAGTGTGTGTGTGTGTGAGAGAGAGAGTGTGTGTGAGAGAGTGTGTGTGTGTGAGTGTGTGTGTGTGAGAGTGTGTGTGTGAGAGTGTGTGTGTGAGTGTGTGTGTGAGTGTGTGTGTGAGTGTGTGTGTGAGTGTGTGTGTGAGTGTGTGTGTGTGTGTGTGAGAGAGTGTGTGTGAGTGAGAGAGTGTGTGTGAGTGAGAGAGTGTGTGTGAGTGAGAGAGTGTGAGAACCATTTTTGAAACTGGAAATGCTGATCTATTTGTTTTTTCTTCTTTTTTTTGCATGGTCTATATTTTTTCACCATCTTCATCAAATACAGGTTTCTGAAACTATTTAGCTGTTGTCTGTGTGTGCGATCTCTACCTTTCTTCCTTCCTTCGGTGGCAACGTGCAAGTGTGTGTGTGTGTGTGTGTGTGTGTGTGTGTGTGTGTGTGTGTGTGTACTGTACCTTGCCATGCTTGCGTTTGCCCTTGCTGGAGGTCTTCTCACTGGGCGGCTTCTGGAGGTCCTTCCCTTCCCTCTCCCCCCCTCCACCTCCTCCCCCACCCCCACCCCCACCCCCACCCGCACCACCCCCTCCTCCATCCCTCTCTGTCTTGATCTGGTCCAGCTCCTTGTAGTGGCGTCCAGGCACGCGTGAGAGCAGGCTGAGGTCGATCTTGACCAGCAGGGCCTGCTGGCGTGTGGGGAAGTCCAGGGGGCTGATGGGGGACAGCAGCTCCTTCTCCTCGAGCAAGGGGGGCGAGAACACACACACGGGGGTGCGGATGCTCTCCTGCGCGTACTTGGGCGTCTGCGAGGACGACGGGATGCTCTCGTTGCCCTCCGAGTCGGACGAGGACGAGTCCGTGTCCACGAACTCACGGGACTTCTGCGGCGTCTTGGTGGGGGCTTTGGTCTTGCGTTTGTCCTGTGCTTGGGCCTGTGCTTGGGCCTGGGCCTGCGCCTGCCTCGGGGACTTGGGCTCCTTCTTGATGTTGGGTTTGCGGAGTCCCTTGCTGGGCGCCTTGTTGCGGGTCATGTGTGTGGAGATGTCCAAGGGGGGCGTCTCGCTCTCCACCATCAGCCCCCCCTTCGGCTCCTCCACCACTGGGGGGGGCTGTTGTTTCTCCGACGACTTCTTGGGCTGCTTCTTGCCGACCGTCCGCCGCTGGCTCCCCCCCGCACCCCCACCACCGCTCTCCCCGCTCTGCGCCGGAGACTTCTGCCGCCCCCCCCGCCCGTTTTCAGAGCCCTTCTGCGGGGGTCGTAGGTCGCGACCCTGGGGGGCCGCGCTGGCGTCTTTTGAGCCATTCTGGCTGCCGTAGCCGCGGCTGGAGGTCTGGTCGCGTCCCTCCTTGCGGTACTTGGTGGGCACGCTGTTGTTGTTATCCACTGGGGAGGCCGGAGAGAACTTGTTGACCTTCTTGAACCAGTTGTCCAGCTGCCACTTGTTGGCCGTGGGCTGCTCGGGCTGGGGAGATGGTAAGAGAAAAACACACATTTAACTATGCAAAATCTGTGTGTGTGTGTGTGTGTGTGTGTGTGACCCAGAGAAAATGAATAAAAACCACACATGAGCTTTGCAAAATATAACCTTACATCGTCGCTAATAACTTTTAAGTTAAGTTAAAACAGTCCATATATATCAGAAGAGTGCATTGGTTTATCAGCTTGTTTGTATAGACGCCTCTCATGACTGTGTATGCAACACAGAGAATGTTGATATGCGTGTTCTTACCTGCTCTTACCTGTGTGTGTCTATTTATGTGTGTGCGCAATCCAGAGAATGTGGATGTGTGTGTGTGTGTGTGTGTGTGTGTGTGTGTGTGTGTGTGTACCTCTGGAGATGCGGCGCGGGGGGGTTCGTTGGTCTCGCTCTCGCTGGAGCTGCTTTCGCTCTCGCTGTCGGAGGCTGAGCTGCTCTCGCTGCCCGTGTGGCTGCTCGAGTCCTCACGAGAGTTCTCCACCACCTCCGCCACCTGACTGTGGAACACACAACACAACACAGCACACAGTTAGAACCTGCTGAGGACAAGAACAGGCAGAGGACTAGAACCTGCCAAGCACTGGAACCAGCTGGGCACTACAACCGACCACACCATTAGAACCTGCCGAGAGTTAGAACCTGCCAAGCATTAGAATCAGGCTTTTTAACATGGGTGTCTATGGGAACTGGCTTGCTTCTGGAGACAGCCTCCACCACCTCCGGCACCTGACTGTGGAACACAACACAGCACAGCACGCCCACTGTTAGAACCTGTAGGAAAACTAGAACTGGCCGAGCGTTAGAACCGGCCAAGGGCTAGAACCTGCCAAGGGCTAGAACCCTAGACTGTATATAAGAACCCTCTGTGACATCACACACAGACTCCGGCACCTGACACAACACCTGCCGAGCGCTAAAACTTACAGAGGACTAGAACTGATCGAGAGTTAGAACCTGCCAAGCATTAGAATA
>CM059272.1:2490671-2608171 GCA_030347295.1 Setipinna tenuifilis
AGAGAGAGAGAGAGAGAGAGAGAGAGAGAGAGAGAGAGAGAGAGAGAGAGAGAGAGAGAGAGAGAGAGAGAGAGAGAGAGAGAGAGTGAGAGTGAGAGTGAGAGTGAGAGTGAGAGTGAGAGTGAGAGAGAGAGAGAGAGAGAGAGAGAGAGAGAGAGAGAGAGAGAGAGAGTGAGAGTGAGAGTGAGAGTGAGAGTGAGAGTGAGAGAGTGAGTGAGTGAGTGAGTGAATAAGTGAGTGAATAAGTGAGTGAGATAAAGTGTGTGTATGGGGGAAGTGGGTGGCTTTGTCCATGTTTTTTGATGTTAAATATGCCTTGCAGATGTAAATTAGCCTGAGGCTACCTCTGGTACAATGCAACAAAATGGCAACACTTATGTTCAAAATTGCACATGGTCCCTAATAAAGTCATTATAAAGTGTGTGCGTGTGTGTGTGGGGGGGTCAGTTTGCATGTTTTTAAATGTGCCTTGCAGATGTGAATACCTATGGGAAAGTGCATCAAAATGGGCACATTTATGTTAAAAATCATACATGGTCCCTAATAAAGTAATTACAAAAATACTTTGCAAATAGTAGTGCAATGCATTAAATGGCAACACATCTGTTTAAAATCATACATGCTTCCTAATAAAGTCATTATAAAGTAATCCCAACTCACCTCTACGGGCTGCGAGGGGATCTTGAGCTTGGCGAGCGAGGCCTTGCCGTTGGACTTCATCTCCGCTCCCCCCTGCCCGCTGCTGTGCGACTGGGCCCCGTACACCTCCGACGACCCCTTAGGCTCGGCCGTCTCCTGCCCATCCATGGG
The DNA here is from genome assembly GCA_030347295.1 of Setipinna tenuifilis. Classification (NCBI taxonomy): domain Eukaryota; kingdom Metazoa; phylum Chordata; class Actinopteri; order Clupeiformes; family Engraulidae; genus Setipinna; species Setipinna tenuifilis. The sequence continues at coordinate 2,491,482 of CM059272.1, forward strand.
CCGCACGTAGGCCGTGGGCTTCTGCAACATGGAGCTGGGCTTGGACATGAGGGAGGGCGGGAAGGCCTGGCTGGAGTGCTGCCCCGTGCCGAAGGAGGACGAGGTGGTGGTGGTGTGGACGCGCGAGGGTGAGTCCCAGCTGGGCTCCCGTGACGACGACTCCCGTTCCCGCGGCGACTTGCGGTAGCGCTCTTTGCTACCGTGGTGCTCGGCCCCCAGCGAGGACCGCGAGTGACCCGAGGAGGAGGACATGGAGGACGAGCCCTTGGCCGGGCTGGACGTGTGGGACTTGGACTGGTCCGAGGAGCCCCCGCCACCCCCACCGCTGCCTCCACCACCGCTACTGTGCTTGCTGGACTTCTTCCCACTGCTGCTACTGCTGTAGTCCTTCTCGTGTCTCTGACCTCCGCCACTGCCCCCACCCCCACCCCCCCTCTGACTGCCCGTCAGTCCGCTCCTCTTCTGCATCTGGGAGGAGGACGAGGAGGAGGTGCTGGCCCCAGATGCGCCCACAGGAGTCCATTTGCTGCTCGAGCCACCTCCTCCCCCTCCTCCTCCACCACTACCTCCACCTCCTGCTGCTCCTCCTCCTCGTTGGTCACCATAGAGTCCCTGGCTGCTCTTGTCCTCTGAGGAGGCTGAGCCTGAGCCTTTGCTCATGAGTTTGGACATGGGGGTTTCACCGATCGTTTCTTTCATCTCGTCGTAGTTGCCTAGCATGCTCTGGATACGGCTGGATAGTTTGTCTTCTTTGCTAACCTGCAGACAGAGACAGAGAGAAAGTGAGAGGCTTTTTTTTTTGCCCTGTCTGAACACACATTTCCAGTTTTATTTTTTTACCAATTAATATCAATTTCTAAATTTAAATTTGCATAAAAGGGCTTCACATTATCACAACACATGAAATTATGTACGCAACAAAAAGTGTGAAATAACTGAAAACGTGTCTTATATTCTAGTTTCTTCAAAGTAGCCAGCCTTTGCGATCATTACTGCAAGGCTACAGTGCATGCCACACATAGAGAGGCAGGCCCCATTAGAGAGAGAGGCATGAGCAAACGGCTAAATAAATAAATAAATAAATAAATAAAGTAAATAGGCGGCAGCCATTTATCTGGGCCATCAAGTGTCTCCTACGTCTCCTCCTCCAATTGTGTTAAAGTCTGTAAATTAAAAGGTTAAATCTTTAAAGGTTAAACCCAGTCCTCGTATGAGCTTGGCAGCTAAATAAATAAATAAATATAATAAATAAATAAGTACATAACTAGGCGCGGCGTAGCGATGGCCATGCTGCACAGCACTGTGCTTATGTAAGGAGCCGACTGAGGACATAACAGGTCACACCAGCAGCACACACTGATACTGCAGCCCTGTGAGCAGGAGACTCAGTCTCTGTGATTATATGAGTATGAGGGCTGGTGTGTGTGTGTGTGTGTGTGTGTGTGTGTGTGTGTGTGTGTGTACGCTGCTCTACATTATGACCCTGATTTACTCTTCTTGGGCACATCAGGCAGAATGTGCCTGTGGGTGGGTAAGATTTAGAATAGACAGAGGGGCCGAGAGGCATGTGTGTATGTATACATGTATGTGTCTGTGTGTGTACCCACACGTATGCCTCTTGGCCCTTCAGTCTATTCTGAATCTTATTTATATATACACATATAAATATAGAAATTGCCTGTCCTTCCCATAGAGGGGACGTGTTTTGTCACTAGGCCCAGAGCTTGAGCAGCAGTGTGGGTGTGTGTGGCCTGGAATGGGGGGATGGGACACGGGGACCCTGTGCTGTGCTGCCACCCTCCTCCGACACGGCCGACCCCCCTTCCCCACCCGTCACATCTCCCTCACGCAGTCACAGGTGCCCTCCACAGACATGTACCCGTCCCACTCACTACCCCCTCCCCCCTCACCAGGTACCTTCCACACACATGTACCTGTCCCACTCACCCCCCCCACCCCTTACCCCTCCCCCATCACCAGGTATCCTCCACAGACATGTACCTGTCCCACTCACTCCCCCTCCCCACGTGCCTTCCAGACATGTACCTGTCCCACTAACTCCCCCCTCACCCACATGCCACTCACCCCTCCCCCCATCCTAAACTCCCTCACCAGGTATCCTCCACAGACATGTACCTGTCCCACTAACTCCCCATCCCCACCCCCTCCCCTCTCACCAGGTATCCTCCACAGACATGTACCTGTCCCACTAACTCCCCATCCCCACCCCCTCCCCCTACCCCCTCCCCTTACCCCTCCCCCCTCACCAGGTATCCTCCACAGACATGTACCTGTCCCACTAACTCCCCATCCCCACCCCCTCCCCCTCCCCAGCCCAGCAGCCTGATTCTCTAAGCCCTTTACCCAGCTTACCCTGGGGCAGACAGCAATCCAATTAGGCAGCAGCAGCCACCATCATAAAGCCAGTCAGTCACCAGTATCTCTGTCTGGCTAGCTCACTGCAGGATGTCCGTATCGCTAACCCAGGAAGGGTTAAACACCGACAGCCTTTTAGCCTTTTACACTCTGACTGGGACTTAGGTGACAACTCACTAATGTGTGTATGGCCATATGACAACACCAGCAGTCTACTTCACATATAATAACAATAAAAAAAATAATATTATACACAATAATAATAGTAATATTCTCTACTTGTATAGCACCTTTCATAAAGAGGGCGTAGCTCAATGTGCTTCAACAGTTTGGCTAAGGAACACAGGACAGAGATACACATGGCAAGCGTTACAATCCAGTAGCACCACGCTGGTAGAAGGGGAAGGTCTCTAAGTGTTCGAGAAGGGGAGCCCCTCTGTTGGGGTTGGGGGAAGGGGGAAAGTCTATGAGTGCCTGAAAGTCTTTGAGCAGGGCAGTTAAGACCATGGTAAAGGATCAGGATCACTACCAGCTGAAGCTAGTAGTATGTATGTACACACACCCGCACACAAACACCACACGCACACAAACACACACACACACACACACACACACACACACCCAACCACACACACACACACACACACACACACACACACACACACACACACACACACACAAACCCACACACACACACAAACCCCCACACACACACAAACCCCCACACACACACAAACCCCCACACACACACAAACCCCCACACACACACAAACCCCCACACACACACACACACACACACACACACACACACAGTAAATAAGGAGGCTATGCTCTGCAGTCTGTTCTGGGGCCTGTGTAGGGCTCTTACAGCTGAGCCTGTCCCGGTCGGATCACATTACCACACTGCCTCAGGGCTGCTGTTGCTAGGCGTCCAGGAGACCCACGATCCTTAGCCACGACAGCAGCAGCCTAAGGCCCATATAACCTGTATGCACAGCGCACAGCACACCTCTCTCCACATTCCCCAGCCACTGCAATCATTGCACTACATTAGAGCCATGTTGTTGTTTTTTATTATTAGACTTGGGCTTAGAACTTCAAACAGGTGTAATGTAATGTAATTCCCCAGTCACTGCAAAGTGACACTACATTAAAGCTATGTTGTTGTTTTTTCATTATTAGATTTGGGCTTAGAACTTTAAATAGGTGTAATGTAGTGTAATGTAATGCAATTCCCCAGTCACTGCGAAGCTGCACTACATTAAAGCTATGTTGTTGTTTTTTTATTATTAGACTTAGGCCAAGAACTTCACATTCCCATGGTTGTGTAAGTGTGCGTGTATAGGGGGTATGTTTGTCTGTAGTGTCCCTGCTCTGCGAAGCTTACTTCAGGCATATGTATCTCCTTGTGTGGCTTGTTGCACTACATTACAGCTATGTTGTTGTTTTTTTATGATTAGACTCAGCCGTAGAATTTCAAATGGCTAATTAGGCTTAGAAATATCAAATAAAATAGTAGGGTTAGGGTTTTGGTTAGGGTTATACAAGCATTCCCGTACTTGTATAAGTCTGTGTGTGTAGGGGGTATGTGTGTCTGTAGTGTCCCTGCTCTGGGAAACTTATTAAAGGCACATGCATCTCCTTGTGTGTATGTGTGTGGTCTGTTTACTCTGTGTTCCTCTACACCTCTGTTAGCTTATTATGTCCTCCTTTTGTAAGTTGTTGTGGATAAAAGCATCTGCTAAGTGTAATGTGATGTAATGTAGTGTAATTCCCCAGTGACTGCAAAGCTGAGCTACATTAAAGCTATGTTCTTGTATTTTATTTGATATTCCTAAGCCTAATTAGCTATTTGAAGTTCCAAGCCTAAGTCTTATTAAAAAAAACACCATTTTGCACCATTAAAAGTGTCTAAATGTGTTTTGCCCAAATGGCCTTGCAAAGGCCATAACCTAGCTCCATAACAGCTTTAAAAATCAGTATGCAGACTCACATACTCTCCCTCCCCCCTCGAACACCCCCCTCCACACAGACACACACACACACACACACACACACACACACACACACACACACACACACACACACACACACACACACACACACACACACACACACACACACACACACACACACACACACACACACACACACACACGCGACCTGACCATAGTGACCTTCAGGTAGTTACGGCCCGAGCCATCAGCTGCAAGTCATCTTACAGAGAGGGAGTGAATGTGCAGAGGAGGCATGTCTTCTGACCCCTGAGGGCCTGGTCAACCCCCCCACCCACCCCCTCCTTTCCCTCACCACCACCACCCCCACCTTCTCCGCAGTGGGTTGCCTGTCAAGCAAGGCTGCACTTACCTCAAACTCAAACCCACTTCCAGAGCAAAACAGACAGACACACACACAAACGCGTACACACACACAGCAACACAGAGAGAGAGAGAGAGACAGAGCGAGAGGAGAGACAGAGCGAGAGCGAGACAGAGAGCGAGACAGAGAGCGAGACAAAGAGCGAGACAAAGAGCGAGACAGAGAGACCCGTTAAGAAGAGGAAGTCAGACTTACAACTTTGTAGGGCTCTGGGAAGAGAGGGGAGTTAGCGGGGAATGCCTCTCCTCCTTGCTGGATCTCTTGATTTCTCCGTTCGCGTTCTTTCATTCGTAGCACATTCCGGTCTTCACGGTTCATGTTGCTGACAACACAAACACAGGAGCCACTCAGCATGGAGAAGACACACAACATGGCAACTTACAATTTGAGCTTTAACTCTACACAGCGCTATTAATGTCCAGTGTAATTTCACTTTAATAATAATAATAAATAGGGCTGGGTCCAAAATATCGATCCACGATCCGATATCGATTCACTATCAAAAAATACGATATCGATTAAAAAATTTGCGGATCGATCCAGTAGCGGCTCGTGGGTAGAAAAAAAGGTAGGGCAGATAGGCTGATGATGACCGAGTTTATTACAATTAATTCATAACATGCACTAAAGACCGCGTATGCCACTATTTTTAAAAAGCAACCTTGAGGGGGGAAATGCGCGCACCTACACGCCAGGGATGGAAATTAACCACCCGCCAAATGCGGGTAAATATGAGTGTTGGCGGGTGAATTTTGCCATTTTACCTGCCACTGTGGCGGATATGCAAATGCATTCAGCCAAGTTCGATATAGTCTATGAATGCACTCCCTCACGTATGCTGTAGCGTAGCTATCAGTTAGTAGACAGCGCAGGTGCGTATAAGTTTACCATTTATTGATAAGCAACACTCACGGAGCGTTTCTTGGCATACAGCACAGGCGCGCGTGATTATTTTAAATATGATCTACTGTAGGCAACTTTCTGTTCACCATTTTAAGGTAGGCTAATGAAAGCTCAGTCATGATGAGTATAGCCTAACTGTCCAAACAGCAATGCATCAGCATATTGCCTTCTCACGTTGATGATAACGCCATATGAGCACAAGTTCATTCCAAAAACTAACCTGTGATTTTAACGTAACCTATTAATAGCGCCAACAAAACCGATTTCAGAAGAGGACGTCTGGATGGCTCCTGTTGGCAAACTTACGTACGTCACTGAACCCAAACAAAAAAATGCACCTTGCAAGACACATCTCTTGCATAGTCTAATAAAGAGTCTTCTCAATGTGTTTTGGAATATTTATTAATTCCATTGAAAATATAATCAAATGTATCCACATCTGCACTAGCCCTCTGATTCCCTAGCATCTTGAAGTTAGAACATAACTTTCTTTCACGTTAGGATCATAAGGGAAATTTAAAGTGACAGGCGCCTAATTAGACCTTAGCCTACAAACATCACATACAACATAATTGCATTATTTTTAAGTGATATCCTAAATAACAGTTTATTTTTAAAAATTTTAAACATATGTGTCTATGTAAAGCATGGATTTTCTTTCTGCTGTCCTTTCACTTAGAAGGATAACATTAAGCTATGCACCAGAATGCAGGAAATTATCTTTAATTTAGACTTTGACTGCCCACCAAAACACTGTTACTATCACCACAGAAAAAAGTGCTGGAGCATGATGTGTACATGATGCCCCCTTCACATTTATGACTGCCCCCTTATATATGTCTGCCTAGAAGTGCCCCTGGGTGTTAAACTTGGCATTAAAATGTGCGGAACAGTTGAATATATAAACTGGCTGGTGAAAATGTTGAGTGGCTGGTAGATTTTAGAATCTACCTGCCACAGTGGCAGGTGAACAAAAAAGTTAATTTCCATCCCTGCTACATGCACCTCACCCATGCCTACGCACAAAATAAAGGGACAAACCAGTAGATTGATATCGAATTGAATCGGATCGTGGATCGAATCGAATCGTGGCCTTGTGAATCGAAATTGAATCGATCCAGGAAATCTGGATCGATACCCAGGCCTAATAATAAACTGTATGTGTATAGCACAATTCATACAAGATGTATCTCAAAGTGCTTAAACAGTTTGGCAGGAAAAACACAAGACAGCATTTGTTGCAACTGTTGAGCTGTAGGTGAATTTGGCTTGATTGTAGCTAATCAAATAAAGTAAGTCATCATTGAAAAGACATCTCTAACAGAGATTGCTGAACTTCAAGTTAACTTGTAATAGAGTGTATTATTTTCAAAAACCAAGAAACCACATTTAAATAACCAACTGTTGGCAAATGGCTCTCTTTTTTTAATTTCCAACTTACAATTCCACAGAGCATCTAGACAACAGCAGCAGCGACATGGCAAAGGCCGCCAACAACCAATCAAAAAACATTAAACATAACAGTCATCAGTATCCACCTTAGATAGTTGGAGTAGGGCATTACAGTGTCTCGAAAAGAACATCTACACAATTCGACGTCACCTGGCATGTAAACAAAATGCTCAACAAAAACCCCTCACCTAACAGCTTCAGCAAGCAAAGAGTTACGTTCTTAAGAAGAGCACAAGTCGGACAAAATATCAATAAGGCATTACATCTCATCATTAGGTGCTAAGAATATACAATCAATACACATTGCAGCAAGAATCTCTATATATATATATTGTTAAAACATACACAAAGGCAACTCTTAAAGAGAAAATAGCAAACAGCACAAATGCTCAATGCACTACATCAACACTGAAGAGACAAAGGGTGGAACTGTTTTTTTTTTTTCTCTTATTGTTTGGCTATTTGATCTTCAGTCACACAACCATTATGATGTATTGTACATACATACACATGTTTACACCCAATATATAACTCTTAAAGAGAAAACAGCAAACAGCACAAAGACTCAGTAGTACACTACATCAACATTGAAGAGACTAAAAGAGGGAATTGTTTTCTTTTCCCTGGAGTTTGGCTATTTGATCTTCAGTCACACAACTATTATGATGTATTGTATATATTATATATTGTGCATACACACACATACACATAATATGTAACTCCTAAAGAGAAAACAGCAAACAGCACAAAGACTCAATGCACTACATCAACATTGAAGAGACAAAAGTGGGAACTGCCCCCTCCCCTAGTTTGGCTATTTAATCTTTAGTCACATAACTATTGTGAAGTATTGTAGATGAGATTCTGGCATTACGTGAAGCCTAAAATAAAACCTGTGTCATGGACAACATATTGTAAGAATAGCACATCATACATTAATGCAATTTCCAACCCCCGTGAAGAATAACTCAACTATCCCAACTACCCCTAAAAGTGGCGACTCCTTGCTTCCACAAGACACAAACTGACGACACTGGTGTTGCCCAAGGAAGCTCTTATGTAAGATTTACTGTGTTGTGTGTTGCTCTCTGGCCTAAAATAAGCACTACAGTACAGCGCTGATGAAATTCCTGTTTACTTTTCACCTAAACCCTCTCCACACATCCCACGCCTGTGTCCCGAGAAGCCAACATGGCAGACATCCGCAAGTAGCAGACGGCTCCATTACATAGACTACAGAGTGGGCTAATTTATGCATTTGGTCCTAAAAATGTTTTTTGTTTTGTTATCCTTCACCTAACAGTAAAAAGTGACTGTACTAGGCTAGGTAACAGGTCAGTTCATGTGTGTCCCCATCCTACAGAGTGGGCTAATTTATGCATTCGGCTCCAAAAATGTTTTTTTATGTGTTGTTATCTTTTACCTAAAAGTAGTAGTAGTAAGCCCTTTATTTTCACTAGTCACAAGTACTGTACCAGCAAAATTAGCAATCAACTAAAAGTAAAAAATGACTACAGCATGGGGACACACATAGCCTACTACAGTACAGAGTAGGCCAAGTTATGCAATCGGCTCTACAAATGTGTTTGTTTTGTTATCTTTTATCGAAAAGTAAAAAGTGACTGCAGAATGAGGACACACAGGAACTGCCACAACGTCACTCTTGCGTGTACACAAGACACACTCGCATGTGTGCCTGCACACACACACAGACATCAAATAAGATAACTACAAGGAAAAAATCCAATCTGTCAACAGGAAAGCCTGGAGTTCATGTTTAGACATCACAAGGAAGAGACAGGAGATTGTCAGATGGTCAAGTTAAAGACGGGAGAACACACACACACACACACACACACACACAATATTACCAGGACCATGTCACAAGTGGCAATGAAACATCAAACACATGTACTCAGACACGCACGCAAGCACGCACACTCAAATAAATAATACGGCTTTGGTCTTTAACGTACACAACCAGAGGAACGTTCCGTTAGAACACAGAGCTCTATTTAGAGTGAGGAGAACACAGCGGTTCCTGATCCAGAGGAAGAGCTCCAAGCACACACACACACACACACACACACACACACACACACACACACACACACACATCAAATAAGAGCGAAGAGAACACAGCGGTTCCTGATCTGGAGGAAAAGCTCCAGGCACACACACACACACACACACACACACACACACACACACACATCAAATAAGAGCGAAGGGAACACAGCGGTTCCTGACCCAGAGGAAGAGCTCCAGGCTAAGATGAGTCTGCTGTTCCCTGGAAGGGCGTCGCTCCACAAGAGTATGACATGGCCCAACGGTTACGGTAAAAACACACACGTCACACACACACGACCAAGCTGATAGAAACGCCAAAGCTTTAGCAGAAAAGTTAGTCATGATCAACAAAAGTTAACAAATCAACATTTCATCTTTTCAAAAACACATGTCAAAGACACGACTAAGCTGGTGGAAACACTAAAGCTTTACCAGAGAAGCTAGTCGTGATCAACAGAAGTTAACAAACAAGTTAACCAAAAAGTATTTTTTTAAAGATGCGATGCCTGACATACCATTTGCTCATTTCAAAAACACACGTCAAACACACTTTAAAGCTTTACCAGAAAAAAGTTGTAAAAAGTTCAACAAATCAACATCTGATCATTTCAAAAACACACATCAAACACACGACCAAGCTGATGGAAACGCTGAAGCTTTACCAGAAAAGGTAGTTATGATCAATAGAAGTTAACAAATGAATATATTTTTAAAAGGCGTGATGCCTGACATGCTTGAAAAATGTAAAGCTTGTTAAAAATGACTGCTTAATTTATTTATTGTTTACTCAGGACTGGTTCATAATATTATCGTTCAATCACACCAAAGTCTACTTTAGAGTGAAGAAAACCAGTTCTCCAAGTCAACTAGCTGTTTCGTCTACGTAACGTAAGAATATGTTCAACCATATCAATATGCGTTTTGTTAAGTCCAAGCATCAATACGACATCATTGAGGGTCTTGTCTTCTCTTCTCCTTACCCTGAATAATATTTATTTAATATAAATAATTGAATTATTGAATCAGATATTCAGTTTAGCCCACAGTGGTCACATTTATATATATTTAACTTTAAACTGACGAGGACATGAAGTGAACTGCTGCCCCTACTCTGTTTTGGCTAGGCTAGTCACTAGTCAGTCACCTGTAGACCTGGACTTCACCAACTTCCTGGAAGCAAAGACGCAGGTTTTTTTTGCTTCTCTGAACCTTCGATGAGTTAAATAAATTGGTCAGAAACGCCACAAGGGAATTTCTCTGCTGTACAGATGGCTCACAGCAATTGAGCTTCTGAGTACAAGGGAAGACAGGCTATGGGCTTGACTTACTGGTGACGCAGGATTCCTGCACAGAGGCCTACTACTTTTACGATTCCCTTTTCTTTCTGTGAGTTAGCAAACTGCTGACAACATGTCTTTTAGTCTACACACATTTAGTCTACACACATGTACACTTTTTCTTCTTGCACTACAACCAATGACACTGTTGCCTAAATGGCACCATTTGAGCTTTATTACACTACACATTGTGTGTTTTACTTATTTGTATTATATACAAGTCTATTGTACTTGTTGTTACCATGTTTATATTGTTATGTTTTGTCATCATGTCTTATTGTCTTGTTTATAAGATGTTTAATGTCCACTGTGGGCCTAGGGAGCGCTGCAATTTTAAATTCTGCGTGTGCAACCTGTACATATGGCTTTTTAAAATAAAGCTGACTTTAACATTGACTTGAATGAGTCATGACACTGGAGAAGGTCTTTAAGGTCATTTTACATCAGGGCCAAATTACAGTTTAACAATAACGAATAGGCCTACGACTTATACTAGTCACCTTGGATAAAAAACGTCTGCTAAATGTAATGTAATGTAATATTAGGCCTACATGAGTACACCAACCTAGAATGTGTCACTGAAACGATGATTGCATGAAGACATTTGCTAGCCCTCAGCTGTTTCTGACTCACAGCTAATGGGGTTAGGGCCATAGCTGACCATTCATATACAGCACAGGCCATAGCTGACCATTCATGTACAGGACAGGCCAAAAGTTTGGACACACCTTCTCATTTAACGCATTTTCTTTACTTTCATGACTATTTACATTGTAGATTCTGACTGAAGGATTCAAAACTGTGAATGAACACATATGGAATTATGTACTTAACAAAAAAGTGTGAAATAACTGAAAACATGTCTTATATTCTAGTTTCGTCAATGTAGCTGCCCTTTGCTCTGATTACTGCTTGGCACCGACAAGTGAAAGTAAAGAAAACGTATGGAATGAGTGTCCAAACTTTTGGCCTGTACTGTATGTAAAAGAAAAACCACAGAGCGACAACTACTGAACCAACTCTTTCCCTATGTGCCCTAAGACACCCTCAAAAACTAACAAAACTAACAACTACTAAACCAACTCCTTCCCTAGCCAGTTACAAAACCAACTCATTTCCCAAACAACCAACTCTTTTTCTAGGCGTCCAAAGACACCCTCATTCCCAACAGTTACAAGAAGCCTCTGCTGCTGTTCTGGCTTGGTCACGTTAACCCTTCTGACATCACGGCTGTAGTGAATAAAGTGGAAACAACCAACCATTCAACCATTCACACCATAGTCTACTTCAGAGTGAAGAAAACCTAACGTTGACAGTTCTCCAAGTCATCTAGCTGTTTCGTCTACATAATAAAGACCATATCAATAAGTGTTTTGTTAACTCCAAGCTTACATCATTGAGGGTCCCTTACCCTGAAAATATTCAACTTAGCACACAGTGGCCACATTCGAATATATATATAACTGGAATTAGAGAATTTATTACTTTTTCTTTCCAGAAGTTTCTTATTCATCCTGCCATTCATCCTTCAGTCAGTGACGAGTGTTGAGCAAGTGAGACAGCCACCTGACGTCACAGCTGCAGTGACTAAGGTGAAAACAACCAACCATTCAATCACACACACCATAGTCTACTCTAGAGTGAAGAAACTTAATGACTAAGGTGAAAACAACCAATCATTCAATCACACCATTCACCATTCAGTGTGTTCAATCATGCACACCATAGTATACTTCAGAGTGAAGAAACTTAGTGACGAAGGTGGAAACAAAAAGAGAAATTAAGAGAATGTTTTCCTTTTCCTTTTCCAGAAGCTTCTTATTCATCCTATAATCCTTCAGTCAGTGACTAAGGTGGAAACGACCAATCAGACTAAGTCCTGGCCGTCACAGGAAGTGAGGCCGAGTGGCGAGTGTTGAGCAAGTGAGCTGCCTGTAGCATGCCTGTGTAATTCTCCCTGGGTAGGAAGTATGTGTGTCTGTAGTGTCCCTGCTCCGGGAAACTTATTCAGGCACATGCATCTCCCTGTATGTATAAAGGTAGTCTGCTTACTCTGTGTTCCTTTACACCTCTGTCAGCTTATGTCCTCCTTTTTTGTATGTCGCTTTGGATAAAAGCGTCTGCTAAGTGTAATATAATGTAATGTAATGTTGAGCAAGTGAGCTGTCTGTAGCAGCTGCAGCTGCCTCTGCTGTTCCTTACCCTATCCGAGAGGCCATGGCCAGGGGGCTGTAACCATCGGGAAGCAGCTCGAGTCAAACTCCCTCCCCCAACCCCCCCACGAGTTTGAGGTGGAGTTGGAGTTTGAGTTTTGAGCCCTGGCTGTACGGTGTTCCTCCGACAGGCAATTCCCTCCCCTCCAGTTCCGCTTCCTCTCCTCTCCGCACCGCTCCACACCCCCCCACCCCTCCACTAGCCGAGGTCAGCCATGTCTTAACACACACGCTCAAGAGTCCCCGTGGTGGCTTTGGTGGCGACACAGGAACTTCCTTGGTCTGCTACTGATGAGTCCGTCTCACTGACTTCTGAGAGGGGTGGCTACAGAATGCTCGTGGGAGATACCATTCTCGACGGGCTGCGGGGGGGTGGGGTGCCCTAAGCAAGTGACAATGAGGAGTCTACAGGAGGGTTTTATGAAAAAGCAGGGAAAGCACACTTCAATAGGGCTTCCACTGCCTGACACTCATGTGTGTCCGCACTAAGTAAAAGCAACGTTTTGTGCTTGTGGTGTGCACTAAAAATAAAGTACTAATCCAATTATTTAAGTAACTGTCAGAACAGTGTGCTCATTTTCCCCAGTGCTGTTTATCTACCTACCATATTCAGGTTCTTTACATATCTTAGGTAAACTATAGCCTAAGAGTGTCAGCCACAGAAACACAGGCAATGGAAAGAGGACTCTGTAACACTGTAACAACTCTCTCTTATTCTGCCTCCATGCAGGACGTATGTGTGTTTGTAGTGTCCCTGCTCTGGGAAACTTACTTAAGCACATGCATCTCCTTGTGTGTATGAAGGCAGTCTGCTTACTCTGTGTCTCTCTAGACCTCTGTTAGCTGATTATGTCCTCCTTTTTGTAAGTCGCTTTGGATAAAAGTGTCTGCTAAGTTTAATGTAATGTAGTCTAATGTAATGTGTGTATGTGGGTAGTCTGTTTACTCTGTGTTCCTCTACACCTCTGTCAGCTTATTATGTCCTCCTGTTTGTAAGTCGCTTTGGATAAAAGCATATGCTAAGTGTAATGTAATGTAATGGTAACCAACTGAAAAAGTTGTGACAAACTTTGTAGTGCCTGTCAGGCATGGCCCTGTGGTAGTTAACTACCCCCCCCCCCTCCTGCCTGATATGGATCACCCCCGCTGTGCCATATAAGGAGATGTTATTCTATACAAGCGAGCCCCATCTTCTAGTGATCTCATCATTCTCAGGAATGCTAAGCCAATCAGAGAGCCCGATCTCCTGGTGATGTCATCATTCTGAGGAATGCTGAGCCAATCAGAGTGGCCGTTGCAGTAAACACTCTCCATTCTCCCTCCCCCCACTGTAAGGGCTACCACACTGTCTCAACTTCTTTAAAGCAGCACTACTGCCTCAACTTCCTCCACATGTCATGTCCTTCCTTCACAACACGTTATGGTGCAAACACAAAGCCCATGTTGTATTAACATGTCGTAATAACAGTAGCACAGTAATAACAGTAATAACAGTAACAGGTTGCCCGCTTACTCGGTGTCCCTTTACACCGGTCAGCTTATGTCCTCCTTTTTTTGTAAGTTGCTTTGGATAAAAGCGTCTGCCAAATACAATGTAATGTTATAATGTAATGTAATGTAACAGTTCCAGAAATGATGGTAGTTTCGCTATGACATGGCCTGACAATTACAGCTAAATAACGGCCACACAGATTATTTGCATTTGCATTCTTTAAGAAAAGGGGAAGAATGGCTTCAGTGGCCATAGTAAGGTGTACACACACACACAGACACACAGACACACAGACACACAGACACACAGGAACACAGACACCCCACCCCCAGTAACATGCTCAGTGGTTTTGGCAAATGCCAGTTGGTGCCTTGCCACATACACACTTTCAAAACTGTTCTTTTTCATGGTGTGTGTGTGTGTGCGTGTGTGCGTGTGTGCGTGTGTGCGTGTGTGAAAAAAACAACTTTAGGCCTCTGAAAACAGACTTTTTGAAAACACCATCCAAAGTTATGATTTGTAGACGCTCTGTTCAGTGTTGCTATGTAACTGTGGCAAAAAATAGTTGTGGACTCTTGATGTCCCAGTGTGCACACTGTTTTTTTTCTACATGTATACGAGATTTTCAAATAAAGCCAGGGAGGGACACCCGTTTGAAAACACGTTTACGTTTGTTTATATATACAGTTGTGCTTATAAGTTTACATACCCTGGCAGAATTGATGATTTTTTTCTTCAGTTTTCTTCACAGGTGTTTGACAATAAATTGCTTCAGCCAACACTAACCATGAGTGAAAGGTTTTCTCTGAAAAATGGTTAAGTAATCATCAATTCTGCCGGGGTATGTAAACTTATGAGCACAACTGTATATAAAAACGCATGTGTTCATTCACAGTTTTGATGCCTTTAGTCAGAATCTACAATGTAAATAGTCATGAAAGTAAAGAAAACACATTGAATGAGAAGGTGTGTCCAAAGCTTTGGCCTATACTGTGTATACATATAAGCCCACCTGTAGTCATAGGGCCACAGAGGTGAGGTGGCTATGGACCCCATCCCTCTGTAGCCCAGTCCAGGCCCAGCAGTGCAAAGAATGTTAAGCTGCATTTAATTTACAGGAGAGCTGGAGGACGACGACACAGAGTGAGCCCGGATGCAGACCATAACGACCCACTTGCTTGACATGTACCATTGAGGTGGTTGTCTGGGCTTTCAAGGGTTAAGCTGCATTTAATTCACAGCAGAGCTGGTGAAGGAAGACACAGTGAGCCCGGATGCAGGCCGTAACGTCGTGCTAGCAGGAAGTTAGCAGGGGACATTGAGGTGGGTCTCTGGGCTTTCAAGGGTTAAGCTGCATTTAATTCACAGGAGAGCTGGCGAGGGAGGACACAGTGAGCCCGGATACGGGACATAACTAGCGCCATGACAGGTCGCAGAGGCCACATTGAGGTGGGTGAGTCTGCAGGCCGGCCGGTCGTTCGGTCGCTGGGCTTTCAAGTGTGTACTTTGAGCCACTCGCTCTCACTGGCCATAACGTCGCACTCGCATCAGGGCTGTACGTTAAGCTTTTTCACTAGGAGCACTGGTGCTCCTAAATGAAAAAATTTAGGAGCACAGATAAAAATTTAGGAGCACAGATAAACATTTAGGAGCACTGTGAAATTTCTTGATGGAATTTTATTATAACGCAAAGACACATAGCCTACTGTACAAAGGGTAGCTTTTCCACACACGCATATTTAATAGGATTGTATTGGTGGATCTATTTAAGCTTTTACTTCCTTTTTACATCTGCCAAGGAGGTAATGTTTTCAGTTGTGTTGTTTGTCTGCCTGTCTGTCAGCAGGATTACTCAAAAACTCATGAACCACAAAACATAAAAATAAAACATAAAACAGAGAACAAATGCTATAAGTGCCACATCTAGAGTCACAGGTAAGCGCCGAGGGATCCCACATCTATGTCATTACCCTCACACACGCATAATGTATCTGTCCCACTGTTTACGCTCAGGGCGCCTGCTACGCTTGTTATGTTTCACGAGGGAATCTTTTTTGAATTGTTTATTCCCCGTAACGAATACCGAATTGCCTGCCTGCTTCTGGCCTCGGCAGTATTTGCAAAACATCTGTCCATCTTCATGAACAAGCCACGGGAAGATATTCATACACTCGGATCGGAACTTGTGGATTTTAGAAGTAGTGGAGCTAGTTGTAGTCGTACTACTACTGCCACTGCCTGTGGCTATCACCTCATCCTCACCGTCTTCATCATATCTCCTGTTTGCCTCTCCTGGTTCTTTAGGTTTTCGTTGAAAGAAAGATGTTATCATATTTTCCTCACTAACCGTTCGTAGCAATGGATCATTGAAGCTATTTCTAAATGTCGACTGAAGGAGCAAGCTAGCTAATCGCAGCGCAAGCCAAGACCGGTCCGTAGCAGCGAAACACTAGTGCAGAACTTTTTTCCCATATGCGTTGAGACGTCACCGCGTCATCATGACAAGAACAAAGTTCTTCCTGCTCGATCACATTTGACAAGGGAATGAGAAAAAAAATCAGGGAACATTGTAGACTCTTGTCGATTGGAATGTTTTTATTTTAATTATTATTATATATTTATTTTTAGGAGCAAAATGCGAATGAAAGGGTTGAAATACATAATAGCACAAGTGCGCCCGTTTTATTTTTCTTCCTCGCACAGTCCAAAATTTAGGCGTAATATGCGACCAATTGGTCGCAATGTACAGCCCTGCGCATGACATGTAGCAGGGACCACTGAGGTGGGACGGTCTCTGGGCTTTCAAGGGTTAAGCTGCATTTAATTCACAGCAGAGCTGGTCAAGGAAGACACACTGTGAGCCCGGATACGGGCCATAATGTCGCGCCATAGCAGGGGCTAGCAGGGGCCATTGTGGTGAGTGGGTCGGTCGCTGGGCTTTCAAGGGTTAAGTTGCATTGAGGGAGGTGAGGATTGAGAGTTGCATTGAGAGCTGATGAGGAAGGACACAGTGAGTCCAGATACAGGCCATAACATCGCTCCATAACAGGGTGCTAGCAGAGGCCACATTGAGGTGGGTGAGTCTGCAGGCCGGCCGGTCGTTCGGTCGCTGGGCTTTCAAGTGTGTACTTTGAGCCACTCGCTCTCACAGGCCATAACGTCGCACTCGCATGACATGTAGCAGGGACCACTGAGGTGGGACGGTCTCTGGGCTTTCAAGGGTTAAGCTGCATTTAATTCACAGGAGAGTTGGTGAGGGAGGACACAGTGAGCCATAGCGTCACGCCATAACAGGGAGCAGAGGCCACATTGGTTGAGCCTCCAGGCCGGTCTCTGGGCTTTCAAGTGTGTACTTTGAGCCACTCGCTCTCCTGACCTTTGCCCTCAGCAAACATTCTCTGGCGACTCAAACATGGCCGTTCCTGCCCTCCTTTTAGAGCGTGTAGTGCCCGTCATACGCACGTGACTCAGCCTACGGGTGCCAAGTGTAGGAAAGTTCCACCTGTAAGGGCACCTAGGATATTTCATCATGCTGATGCAACCTCACACATGATTACAACAAGGGTAGCTGCTTATGGCTGCATTAGTCATCAGCAGTAGCACAGTCCTTTAAAAGTTAAATTGCTATGGTACACTACTGTATATAACAGTACCAAACACAGGAACCGTACCAGTACTGAATACAGGAACCATATCAAACAGTACCGAACACAGGTACCGTACCAGTACTGCTGTCATTACTCTGACATTTCATGTGCTGCTCCACCTCAGCCACCTGCATCTAAGGGTCAGGCATCTTGGCCAGCAAGACTTTATCTGATTGGCTGAAGTATCTTTCTACGCTATGCTGACCCCAGATGGACATCTTATCGAAACATCTCACTAAATCACAGTTCAAGCAGTGTTTTGCCATGTTGAGACCGATTGCACATGTTGATAATGGTGGATGTTGATCAAATTCACTGTATACTATGCAGTGCAGTCAGACACTAGAAGTGTAATAGTCTACACATTTGTGTTTGTATCATGGCATGTCTTTGCAACGTCTCTGTAGATCCATCTCCATCCTTATACAAAACAAAATGCACCAAGTTACAGGGCTGGTGTAGGCCTCAAACAAGTATACATCATCTAAGACCATAGGGAGAAGTTTGTCGCCTACATTTAAAACAGGATCATTACACAGGGCCCTATGAGTGATTAAACAAATATAATAACTTTTTCCCTATTTTAACTTATTCCCTACTATCTGGGCTAGTTATGCAAGCACATACTTTTAAGTTCCTAAAAGGCCTTGTGCAAAATAGATTCTGTCATCTGATCTAGGAAAAAAGGTGTTTCATTCCAATCAACTTTTCTCCAGTTTGTAGGGAACAAAATATCTCATCTAACACTTCCAGAATTACAGTCTAAAGAAACACAATATACATATCGAATCACTGACTTAACACCCTTGTAATATCGAACTCTTGAGTGCTCTCGCCATTCACAAACCAGGTTTATTAAATAATAATCTACAGGCTTTACATTTCAAGTCATGGCCTAACTGCAATCAAAAATCAAATAAACCAGCCAAACACATTACGACATCAATGTCAGCTTATGTCCTCCTTTTTGTAAGTCGCTTTGGATAAAAGCGTCTGCCAAATGCAATGTAATGTAATGCAATGTAATGTAATGTACGACATGCATACGCCTGTGCCTGTGCCTGTGTAGGTCAGCCTTAAGGTCATGGAAACATGCTGGATGACCACACTACAGGGAAAAAAACACTAAACTGACCCTGGAAATTTAGTTCAGAGTGTGTGTGTGTGTGTGTGTGTGTGAGTGTGTGTGTGAGTGTGTGTGTGTCTGTGAGAGTGGACTGGAACAAGTGCCCTTCCATGAACCAGTAGCCCATCACTCATCACCTGACCCGTCTAGCCAGCCAATCAGATGACAGCTACATTAGTCAACACCTTCATTCTCAATCCACAAAACACACATCACAAATTAGAAAAGGTAGTCTTTAGGGACAAAAATGACTATAATAATTAGAACGTCCATTCCAGACATTGTTATCTCAATATCCTGAAACCGGGTAGATGAAACGTGTTCATTTCAAACTGCACTTAACAAGCATCTTTACTTTACTATGTAGGCCTAGTCGTGGGTGCAATTTTAAACTACAGGCCTTCCACCATAACTCTCTGTCTGTCTCTCTCTCTCTCTCTCTCTCTCTCTCTCTCTCTCTCACACACACACACACACACACACACACACACACACACACACACACACACACACACACAATGCTACAACATTATCATCAGACTACATTATGGCTTTTTTTTGGAAATGCCCTCAGCCTAGGACCAAGTTTTGCACATTTAGACTTCACGAAAACACCAAAGGTATCCCTGCCTCTTCAAAACATGAATGCTTGCAACCTAGATACTGCATTTTTACAGCTCGATTGAGACAGTCACCAGGAACAATAAACCAAAAAAAGGGATAAATACCAACACTGGCATGGTAACAAAATGTATACAAATGTAAATATTTACTCTGGGTTTGCTTTAACACTGTAGACCAGGTAAGAAATCACTAAAGCTATCTATGGTCAAGGGAGAGGATTGGACGTGGTGTCTGACACAAGCCACGGAAAAAAAACGATTTGACAGGTTATGCTGAGTTCTTAAACAATTTGTACTAAAATTAAGGGACACTGGAGGACAAGTTTGCGTTAGGATGTGCTTCATTTGGTATACATACATGCACACCCTGTAGTAATCATGCTATGCATGCGATTCAACGTCTAGGTAAAGTCTGTAGGCTATATTGTTACCATTACACCAAGGAACTTCCTGGATTTTCGCCATTTTGGAAACACAACGGGTTTCCTCAATGTCATAAGTTACTGAGAAGGCTGAATTTGTCTGAACTACCAAAATGCTTTAAACTCCAACCTCGATGCAGTCGATTATTTCAAGTTGTTTGAAACATTAATCTGCATCCTATTTCCGTATGAAGTGACAACATTGTGTTCATGTTTGTCAGTTTTTTTTACTGTCCGCCCAACTAAGTAACAATATGTACAAAACTTATCACAAAAACACTGCATGCGCCAGCAGGTGCAAAACAACGCAGTACAATTTATCACTTGCACTTTTTTATCCGGACAAGTTGTTTATTTTTGTAGTAAGAGCATGTGATAACATAAAGTAGAAGGGGTGATCACAACAAACACTAGTGATAGCCCGATCGTTATCATGTAGCTTCGTGTGAGCTACTGCAATCCAGACTATATAATTCTTTAAACCGACAACATTTACACCGATACACCACTTAAACACACAAATAAACTACGCAGACACTCAGTTAACTGTTGTACATTACGCTAGCTGTAACTTATACTTGCTTGCTAGCTAGCCAGTGTTTAGTTCACTGCATAACAAAATCACGCAAACAGCACGAAGGTAACACGGCTGTCTTTGCTGAATTCCTCAGTCACACATTCCTAACCCATCGCACAGATGCTCACTTCAAACTCCGAATTATGACAAATGACAAGAATGCAGATCAGGGAAGGTAAACATGCACAATACATTCGCTGGCCGTCGTGCAAGCTAGCTAATGAGGCTAACTATCGACTATACTACTGTAACACACAGTTGTGGCCCCTAACGGGTATGTAGTTGATCCGTGATCTAAATCACCTTTTCCAGGACACAAACACCTTAAGGCTACTCCTTATATAAGACAAGCATTGTAATAACAACGTTTGATCAAGTCGGCTAACAACACCAAGCAAAGCGACAGCTGAACTCAGCCCAAATACCTATGGTTGAAGCCCATAGCAAGAAAACAAATCGCGTTAGCTTCTATGATTCATCGCTAGTTATGGGAAGCATAATGGCTCACAAGCTAGCTAATGGCTAACAAGCTAGCTAGCTAAATTAGCAAATCAATCCCACAAGCTAAGTTAGCAGCTTGATTAGGTGGTCATTCAGATATTTACAAATGTGCTATACATACATGTTCATTTTACTGCACATGTGGATAAATATAAAACAAATCTTCAAATCGTTCTTAGTCGTCTTACCTCTTGTCTTCTTTTAGGCCCAAACCATTCTAGCTATTGGAAAGCCTTTCCCTTTGTCTTTCTTCACTTTCCAGTTTAGCAAATAGACCTTCAGTAAAATGTCATCAACGATTTCTTAAACATAAATAACGGTAAAATGCTCAATAGGCTCCATCTTACGTGAGCCATGAAGCGAAATGGCGTGTAATCGCCATTGTTTTGCCGGACAGTTTCCCCCAACAAAACCTCAAGAACACAATCAAGAAGAGAGTCGATTAGAGCAACTGGGTGGTTGATTTCGATTCCTGAACTTGGTCACGTGACACCGACGCATACCGTGATACAGGAGCGCGCATTTCTGGGAGCACATGTGCACGAGCACAAGACTTTGAGCGTTATCACATGTTTTCTTTATCACACACTACCACACGTGCAGTGTTATTTCTACATTTAGGCCTGCCGTCACCTTTAGAGAGCGGTGACCTTTGTGGTCTAACACAACATAGTTTTAATGTTTTTACTTTCTGTCATTTACTGTCAGTGCTGTTTTTCCATCTTCTTTTTGACCTTTCATAACATGCTGTTCTTTGTTTTTATTTTTGTAGAGCACATTTAACAGCCTGTCTTAGGGAAATGTGCTTTAAGAAATAAGTTTTCCTAGCCAATAGTACTGATGACGGTTTTCTTGGCGTATAGTATAGCTAATCTCACATTCTAAATGTAATTTTGGCTAAAATTGAATTTGCAATGTGGGGGGTTTGAAGCCAGATCAAGGCAACAATTTGTAGGCCAATCTATTTCTACTTTCCAACTTAAGTGAGGTGTAAAGAGTTTGCCAACGTCATCACAGGGCCAGTACCAGTGTACACAAACAGGCAGTGTAGGCATAATGTAGTTTCATGTAGGCGTGTCAGGCATAGTTCGAATTACATGGGGTACTGGGGGGTACGGTACCCCCCAAAAAATAGCAGGGTTGGGGGGTACCAACATATTAATGTAGTAACGTAAAATGTAAAAGGTAGTACTACTACACCCTGTGAAAAGGTGGTAACCCCTTCAATTATGGAGGAGTAATTCACACTCTGGTGTGAGGATTAATGACAGAAAGCCTACTGTAAGTCATAGGCTACACCCACAGCTCTTGGTGAAGCAGAGGGTGGCGTAAAATAACTAAGGCTAGTCTACTCAACCAACAAGTACGACAAAATTACACTTTAAAAACTGTAAGTTGTCATCAAAGTTGTTAGAGGAGCGAAAATGAAAATGTCAACTTCGTCACGCTAAGCTAACAATCAGAGCAGCTCTATCAATGTTATATGTGAATTGATTCTACCACTGCTAGCATAGCCATAAACCATCTATCTAAGGTTTGAAACTAAGTTCAGTGTCATTGCATGCATATTATTTTGCACAGGTATCATACATGCAGAACTTTCATCAAGGAAAACAGATTTGCCATAAATGCAAAAAAAAAAACTTCTAAAAATCCTTGATGAATTAGATGCCATCGAGAAACATAGTTTTGTTTTGCTGCAAGTCATGTTTATTTAGAAGTTTTATGTAATCAACAATTACTGGTTCTCATTTGTATTTTTATTCTCTTTTTTATAGGGATTTCATGTTTGATCAGAATGTGTTATTTTTAATTCAGGGGCCCAACAACCGGACTGCTGACACAAGTACATGTGTCATGACTGTACGTAGCCTACTACAAAATCTGATAAAACTAAACTTCCGACATTATAGAATAACATGATTATAACACAAAAAATGTCACAACAAGAGATGTGCCAGTAGCCCTGTTTCACAGCATGAGATGAGCACTTTAAAGAGAAGGGTGTTTGGAAAATAAAGTCAAAACGAAATATAACAAAAGCCTTTGCAGGCCTTGTATTAGTTTATAGCACCCCCTATTGGATACAGGAAGAAGGTCCTGCTAAATCAGTTACACCTTTACATATAAAATTATAATAAAGTTGTTATTAATGTGTTCAAAACAACTTCTGAAAAGTTAAATAATTTTTTTGTAATTAAAAAAAAAATCTTTTCACATATTGCAAATGCAGGACTAAGGCCAGGTGCAACGACCAGAATAAATGTAGAGGGAAAAGCAACTCATACTTGTCTATTTAAACAATTTAGATATTCGACTATGCCCAGATAATAACTATTGCTAGACACAAATTTGTATGTTATGTATGTCTGTATATGTAATGTTTGCACACAGATATGCAAAAAAGCCTATATCAATCAATACAACTTTTACCCCTGAAAGTGAAGCTGTAATTGTGTGATGTCATAAGCCATACATAACTACTGAACAGGTAAAGCAATTTGTTTCAGTATTTTAGGACAAAACTAATGTCACAAAACAACAGCACACAGCAGAAATTGGAGTGTTAAAATTTCACGGTTAAACATTTGGGAGTTGATTTTCACTCCCAAAGTGTTATTTTAACATTTTTGGATTTAAATTATGTCTAGAGTTTGGGGTTATTTCATAGTTTAAAGGGGTTAACTCTGAAGAGTGCAGCGTTATATAAACCCTCAAAAGTGTTAAAGTCAACTCTGTAGGAGTCAATTCCACACTGGTCTTTTTGCTGTTTATCTCCCACAACAGAGACAGGTAGACCTAGAATCTTCACTAGTACCTGTGTGCAATTAAGGCACCTGTTTTTAAAATGTAAACTCAACTGAGCAAGATATCATTTTTTATTTATTTATTTTTACTATATTTCTGTCTCTCAAGCGTGCCCTCTTAAGCATACACATAAATACAAACATAAATGGTGAATGAACTGCATGTACTGTATATAGCACTTTCATACTCAGCAGAGCACCCAAAGCAGTTCACATGATAACACCTCACATTCACCCATTCGCACTCCCAAGGCAAAAGGCTACATGCAAGACAGCTCTCCGGCACATTGGAAGCAGTACTGGGTTTAGTTCTTTTTGCTCAAGGACACTTCAACCTGGTCAGAAGGACCTAAAAGAAAACCAACCCCCCCTTCACTGTTAGCTAACTCCCCTACCTCCTAAAGCGTCCGTTACCCCAAATAAAAAAAAGTGTGTCATAATGGGGCCACCAGCACATCACACACACTAGATGCCTAATTAAGTCTTTCCAAAAATTCGAAATATTGTTTTGTCAAAACTTGTTAAGTATAAAATCTCAAAGTGGGTTCAATACTTCATTGAGAGTGATGTCAAAGGCAGCCACCTCATCATACTGACAGTTTTAATTATTACCAGTAGAGTAAGATATTGATAGGTTTTGATGATTGGACCATGATTGCTGTGTATATTTTCCACACGGCAATGGCGTGTAAATGGTCTCACCTGGGTGTAATGCTCACAATGGTCGAGCAAACACACACACACACACACACACACACACACACACAGGATATTCAGTTGTAATACAAAAACAAGCAGAAGATAAAAATCATACATTTTTTATTTAAAAGAAAAAAAGAAATTGTATGCCAAAAAAAAGGGAAAAAAATAAGAATCGTAGACACATGGTGTACTCATAGTAGCAGTCTCGAGGGAATGACTGACAGTAAACACCATATTTGTTACTCGATGCAACCGACTCATTTCATAAACTGACTGAGCAGAGCAGAGCAGAGAGGATTTACCACATCACCAATCACCAATCAAAAAGCACACAGGTGGAAATGCAAAAAAAAGGAAACACGAAACAGAAAACATGGGCTATGGAGTCCGGTGACCAAAAAGCACACAGGAGGAAATGCAAAAAAAAGGAACAGGAAAATGAAAAATGAAAACATTCGGCTATCGAGTCCTTTCAAGTTTTCTTTTTTCTCTTGACGGGGGGGCCCTGGTCTGAGCTGCTGGTACTACTGGAGGAGTCGGAGTCTGAATCAGAGCTGCTGGAGCTGCTGCTGCTGCTACTGGAGGAGGAGGAGGAGCTGCTCGAGCTCCCCTCGCTGTCGCTGCTGCTGTCGTCCGACGAAGACGAGGAGCTCGACGACTCGCTGCTGTCGGAGGACGAGTCGCTTGCGGAGCTGTCGGAGTCGCTGCTGACCCCCGTGGAGCTACTCTGGTCTTTCTCCCTGCAAAGCAAGCAAGCAAATTCAAGGTCAGCGTTATTGTCAAAAAACATATGTACAGGTTGCACACACAGAATTTAAAATTGCAGTGCTCCCTAGACCCACAGTGAACATTAAACATCTTATAAACAAGACAATAACACATGATGACAAAACATAATATAAACATAGCAAAAAGTACAATAGGCTTGTATATAATACAAATAAGTAAAGCACACAATGTGTAGTGTGATGAAGCTCAAATGGTGTCATTTAAGCAAACAAACAAATAAATAACAGGTCAAAAATGTCATACATCAAGCAAGCTTTGAATAAACATATTAGAATGATATGTCAAAAGCAATATTTTTTCCATTACTTCTTTCTCCTCTTCTTTTTTCTTTTATCAGTGACTTCTCCTCCATGAGGGCTGTTAAAAAAAAGAACAAACAGCAGTAATGTCAACCACTATTTAATAAATCCGAAACTTTTAATATCAATTACATTACATTTACATTACATACTTTTATCCAAAGCGACTTACAAAAAGGAGGACATACGCTGACAGAGGTGTAAAAGGACCATAGCCCTTTAGGCATTTATCTCTCCTACGTTCACTTACATTAAGTTTACTTGTTTGTTCTCGTCATCCTTTAGTTTCTTCTTCATCTCTGCCGTCCTAGAGGGTCGGTAGAGGTATTTTCTCTTGCCTTTGCACTCGTAGGTCCAGTGCCCAAGTTCAAGACATTTCTGACATTTCACGTTCTGCTTGTTCGCCTCCCTGTTTTCAGATTCAGGTAAGAGGTCAAAAAGGGGAAAAACGTGTTTAAAAGTGTTAAACTGCTCAGGACCTTTGTTACTGACTTCAAACCATTACCAGTCACATTAAGAGACCATGGGCGGCAACATTTCTCATGTTTATGTTTTTTTTTTCCACCGCGATTTCACCTTTATCTTTCGAATTATGTTTGCATTAAAAGATAACTTTTGTGTTATGTATTTCAGCAAACCCACACGCGTGTTTCACCAGAAATTGGTCTTAATGAAGTAAGGAAGAACAAACAACGACAACTTAACTATGAGCATTAGCCGTCCACCTGGTTAGCTAATAGCCTACTAGCTGTTGCTTCAGTGTTTGAAAAGCGGCAAGGCGAGGCAATTTCTATACATCAAATACTACACAGTACTGTTTACTTAAGTACATAGTTAATCTGTGGACTACAGAAATTAGGTCGATAGAATACTTAATAATCAGTCACTTACGCTAGCCTTCTAGCAATGAGCCGATGCATTGGAGTCGCCATGTTGACAAAACTCCTTCTATGATCCTACAGATGGTAAAGGGGTTGAAGATAGATGTCTACATCGCCACCTATGGACTGAGAGGCAAAGTAATGATTGGCGATGTAAATTAATTACCGGTAGTGGCCTTCATGATCCAATCCAATTATTTTATTGAAATATAACTCAGATCCACACCTGTCACAAAACACAGTGTACAGACTCCAGTTAGCATTTGAAGACAACCGTCTTTCGAGGCTGCAACCAAAAAGCATTAGTCAAGAAAAGTGCTGATGGGGTGGTGTTCTGATAAATGTCACCCATGGATGCAGACTGTCCTCTGTCCTGCCCTTTATATACAAACCTATTGTACTTTTTGTTATGTTTATGTTATTATGTTTTGTCATCATGTATTCCTGTCTTGTTTATTAGATGTTTAATGTTCACTGTGGGCCTAGAGAGCACTGCAATTTCAAATTCTGTGTGTGCAACCTGTATATATGGTTTTGGACAATAGAGCTGACTTTGACTTTGACTTTGACTCTGAAGAAATAACGACCACTTGTATGCTCAGCACTCTAATTGTGCTACAACCAAGTTTGATGCTTGATACATTGACATACTGCCATGCATTACTAGAAACATAAACTAGTACAGAGCTAGCATATGTTCAAGCCATTAGTCGTATACTCTTGGAGTTACAGCAAGTATGTTTAGGCAACTTATTTGTCTGCAGTGTCATCACTGTCACCAGTGATGCCATGTTTTAAATAATGATTTTAAAAAAACTATCAGCTTTGCTTAGCAGTGCTGAGGTTGGTATTTTAAAGTGGAAGCAGAGGTGATGCAATGGGGATGTAGTTTTTCTTCAGAAAAACAGAGTTGCGTGTAATAGTGATGATTTCACGCATTTTTGGTTGCCTTTTTTCCCAAATGATTTAACGTGTACCAATCAAGAGCGCAGATAAATTAGTTATACTTCTGCCGAGCCACTGGGTACACTGTCCAAGTCGTGGTTCAGCACGTGGACCTATCGTTGTTGGTCGTTTAGAAAGTGAGGGGCGGGCCTTGCTGTCACAGGGCAACTGCACACGGCAACTGTCACTCGCGGAAGAGCGACTCCCAGGCATCCAATGAAATCACGCCGCGTCCTGGACCCAATGGTTAGGTTAGGAACAAGCCGGTGACTGCAAAAGAAAACGCAAGAAGTCTGTGGAGTGTATCCTGGAAGAATTGTGAGCGAAGGATGTGTACACAGCAGTAGTAAGGCTGTTTTTGCTATTACAAGCTCGAGATATAACCACTGAAGGTTGTAGCAAGACTCGGAAGTAATTGATCCCATTGTTCAAGAACGTTGAAAGACAGAAACAGCCAGAGTATTGAAGCCAGCCACAACCAAAATAACCTGGATCTTTGAGGTAAGTTCCAACATGTCGGTGTTACTAGATAGTTTGAATGTAAGCTTCTGATGCAGGAGACCCTTTCAATTGCACTATTTTCATTACAACCTTAATGTAAGTTGTGACAGCAGCGTCACCGTGTCAGACAATACAGCTCTTTTGCTAGCCAGCCAGCTAGCTCGATACCTGAATGAGTGATCAAATGTGCTTGCTTATTAGCATAGCTACCTAGCGCTAGCAGTAAAGGAAAATATATAATTGCCTTCACCATAGTCGTCAGCTGGAATAACTTAAGAAGTTCCATGTAACTTTTTTCTAAACGCTGAATGACTTTTTAGTTGTCAGTGCGAGATCACTGTGGCCTAGTTTAGTCGGGTCTACAACACTGCTGGTGAACGAGAGAGAGAGAGGGGGCTAGCTACAACCTCACGCCGCTACTGAGGCAATCAGAGATTCACACGTCGGACTCAAGAGACTGGAAATTTCGATGCGCATCTGAAAAGGCTGCGCAGAAGCATCATTATCTGGAGAAAAAATGATCTTCTTTTATAAACTTAAACAATAACGTTGTAGTGTAATCAGTTGTGGACAACATGGTTGTTGATGCGGTTTGAACACGATGCATGTTATCCGTCAGTGTTAGAACATTGGTTGTTCTGTGAAGTGCTTGTTTAATTCGCTGCATAATCATAAATTAACCAGTAATAAATGCCACGTGTATTCAAGCTGTTGTCCACACACATGGCCGGAAGCATTTTGAAATGGACATGAACCCAGCGGTTTACCTGTGATCAAGGTGAACTGTCCCCACCTACAGTATACTGAATGTACTTCTGTTAGAAATATTATCTTCCAGCTGCCATGGAATATAATGTGTGGTAAAGTCACTTCCCCTCGCTAGAATGACTGATTTGTTACAACCAAAATGAATGAAGAATGCTTCCAAACGTTTGTCATGATGCTTTTATTGAGTGCTCTGTCAGCTTGCTACCCTGGATGAGACTTCTCTCTGAATGAGTCTGTATTGAAGCCATTTGGTAGAGGGTGTCTATTTACACATTCTCTCTCTCTCTCTCTCTCTCTCTCTCAGGTCACCATGAGGAAGATGACGATATGGACTCTACTCTGCCTTGCACTAGCCCTCTTGCCTTCTCAAACAGGTGAAATTTACAAGTCTAAAGTCAAAGTCAGCTTTATTTTCAAAAGCCATATGTACAGGTTGCACACACAGAATTTGAAATGACAGCGCTCTCTAGGCCCCCAGTGGACATTAAACACCTTATAAACAAGACCATAAGACATGATGACAAAACATAACAATATAAAGTGTTTACTGTGAGCCGATTGAGTGCCCTATTGCTGTGGTTTTCGTGTAGTATGGTCGTGGAACAGGAAGCCAGTGTAGTGCCTTGTAGCTGAGAGCAGTTTCACTTCCTGTTTGCCTGATTCTACTACTGGAGTGTGTGGTGGTTTGACTCCATGCTTGTGTCACCTGCAGACTCCGTAGCGGTGATGTCAGTGGACCTGGGGAGTGAGTGGATGAAGATAGCTATAGTCAAACCGGGTGTGCCCATGGAGATCGTCCTCAACAAGTAAGTCTGTACCCATTACATTACACTACATTACACTTAGCAGATGCTTTTATCCAAAGCTATGTACTTTACATTGCATTACACTTAGCAAACACTTTTATC
Source organism: Setipinna tenuifilis (assembly GCA_030347295.1). Taxonomy (NCBI): domain Eukaryota; kingdom Metazoa; phylum Chordata; class Actinopteri; order Clupeiformes; family Engraulidae; genus Setipinna; species Setipinna tenuifilis. The sequence continues at coordinate 2,521,200 of CM059272.1, forward strand.
CTAAGCGATTTACATTACATTCTGTTACACTTAGCAGACGCTTTTAAAACCGACTTACAGAAGGAGGACATAAGCTAACAGAGGTGTAAAGGAACACAGAGTAAGGAGACTACCTTCATACATACATGAAGAGGCATGTGCCTAAGCAAGTTTCCTGGAGCAGGGACACACTGCTTGTCAATTGTCATAATTGACCAATAGGAGTCTAGATAGATAGTACAGTTTACACAGACTAAATGTAAACATTTTGAAGCTGAGCAGCCCATTCTTTTCCTTGCCCCCAGGGAGTCCAGGAGGAAAACGCCGGTGGCTGTGTGCCTGAAGGACAACGAGCGTCTGTTTGGAGACAGTGCCCTTGGGGTGGTGAGTATTATATTACATTACACTTGATGCTTTTATCCAAAGCGACTTAAGCATAAGCTAGGAGAAGACACAAGCTAACAGAGGTGTGCATTACAGCATCAACCACTTTACGTCATCTGCAATTTCAATAAATAAACAATTATTCGTTTATTTGGTCCAAGCATGTCGATCACGATCACAGTGAAATGTCAGTAAGATACATCTGCTGTATGGATTATTTGTGCTACTCCAAGCACAAGGATCACTGATGCAAACCTTGACTGTCTGTGTCTGTCTGTCTCTGGGTGTTTGTCCGTGCGTGTGTGTGTGTGTGTGTGTCCAGTCTGTGAAGAACCCCAAGGTGGTGTACCGCTACATCCAGAGCCTGCTGGGCAAGCGCGAGGATAACCCCCAGGTGGCGCTGTACAAGCAGCGGTTCCCAGAGCACCAGCTGGAGAAGGACGCGGAGAGGGACACCGCCGTCTTCAGGCAGTCAGAGTAAGCCGCCATTTTGTTTTCCTTCTCAAACAGGTGAAATTTACAAGTATCAGAATCAGAAAGCATTTGTCACTAGTCACACGTACCAGTGAAATTGGCCCTCAACCCGTCCAACATGGATACAAACATACATGAACATGACAAGGGGGTAGACAGGATGGGAAGACAGGGATGTAAAAGAAATGAGCTAAGTTGTAAGCAACTGGACTTCTTTTAGTAGCTTAAAGACGTTTTACCTGTCATCCAAAAGGCTTCTTCAGTTCTTCTTTGGGAGTCTTTTGGATGATTGGTCTGCCCAGCTCGAACATCACTAAACGAATCATATGGGGTGCTCAGGCAATCAAACATGTCTGAGTATGAATATTTTCATGGCTAATTTCTCCACTGTGCCACCTAATAGAAATGACACATGATGCTGTCGACCTCTGTAACTTGCTGAGGTGCTGCAATTGGATGCTTGTGTCTCTGCTTAATTACAACAGCGATTCAAGGTGTTGTCAGCACTTTTGGCACTCGTCTTGTCTTTTCTGGCTCATTAGCTTAAGACACAACCCCTGACACCCCCACATCCTCCCATAAGCACATACACACACCCAAAACACCCCCACATCTCTGCCTAAGCACATAGACACACACACACAGACACCCCTAACACCCCCACACCCCTGCCTAAGCACATACACACCACCCCTAACACCTCCACATCTCTGTGTAAGCACGTACACACACACCCCTACATCCCAGCCTAAGCACATACACACACACACCTAAAACCCCCACATACCCCCGTACACACATACACACCCTAACACCCCCACTTCTCTGCGTAAGCACATACTGTACACGCCCTGTACTATTCTCCTCAAAGAAATCCCTACCCCAAACTTGCAGAAGCATTATGTTGGACAGGTTGTAAGACTGGTAGACAAACTTGTTTGTGGATTAACTACAGTATGTAGTTTTAAAAAGTGTATGGCAGATTTCAGCTTCAAAACAAAATCTTAACAAATTTCTATGCACTTTCTAAACTGCTTCTGCAGATATTTGTATCATTTCATGAATCTGTATATACAGTACAGGCCAAATGTTTGGACACACCTTCTCATTCAATGCGTTTTCTTTATTTTCATAACTATTTACATTGTAGATTCTCACTGAAGGCATCAAAACTGTAAAACATGAAAGTACACATGTGGAATTATGTACTGAACAAAAAAAGGGTTAAATCTTAACTGTTTTGTTAAGTACATAATTCCACATGTGTACTTTCATGTTTTACAGTTTTGATGGCTTCAGTGAGAATCTACAATGTAAATAGTTATGAAAATAAAGAAAACGCATTGAGTGAGAAGGATCAAAGTTTGAAGGTCCAAAAAGTGTCCAAACTTTTGGCCTGTACTGTACAGCAGTATATAGAGTGCAATACACCCTTATTACTTGCCCAGCTACCCTGATGATTAGATGCTGTTGAAGCGACTAATCTCTGTGCGCCTCTTTGCGTATTCTTTGTGGTGTGTAATAGTGCGTTGGGTTTGTGCGCGTGTGTGTGTGCGTGTAATAGTGTGTTGGGTGTGTGTAATAGTGCATTGTGTGTGTGTGTGTGTAATAGTGCGTTTGCATATTCTTTGTGGTGGCCGTTGGGCGTTATGCATACTGATGGTGATCTCTGCTGCCCCATAGGGACACTGTGTACTCACCAGAGGAGATCCTCGGCATGGTCCTAAATGACTCGCGCTCTCTCGCTCAGGACTTTGCAGGTTTGTGTTTTTTTTTTTAACTCATTTACTTTAAAATCTTTAAAGATGGCCATGTTGAGTGCAATTTAAAACTAATGAGGCACTTTTTTGGTGTTATTTGTTTTTTTGTTTTTAACTCATTTCCTTTACCAGAGTGATCATTAAAAATTGCCCTGTTGAGTGCATTTCAGAACTAACGAGGCATCTTTTTTTGTTATATGTTTTTTGTTTTTAACTCATTTCCTCTAACAGAGCGATCTTTTAAAATGGCCCTGGTGAGTGTACTTCAAAACTAACAACACACTTTTTTTGTTATTTGTTTTTTTGTACAGAGCAAGTCATTAAGGATGCAGTGATCACTGTTCCAGCCTTTTTTAATCAGGCAGAGCGAAGGGCAGTCCTGCAGGCTGCCCAGATTGCTGGCCTGAAGGTCCTTCAGCTTATCAATGACAACACAGCTGTTGCCCTGAACTACGGGGTGTTCAGGAGGAAAGATATCAACTCCACTGCACAGGTAACACTATAGGAGTTGGTTAGAGATATGTAAAAGGAAAAAACACAGTGCGACAACTGTGTTTGAGGAAGAAATGTACAATTGAAGTAGAAATTTGTGTTGTGTACAGTACAGGCCAAATGTTTTTTACACACCTTCTCATGTGTTTTCTTTACTTTCATGATAAAAAATATTTTTTTGTCCTTGTGCAGACATAGAACTTCACTGAGAGATGTTGTGAAAGAATTAATCAAAATGACCTTAATGATATACCTCTAAAATAAAGAAAGGGCATTGAAGGAGAAGGTGTGTCCAAACTTTTGGCCTGTACTGTATGTAAAAGAAAAGGAAAAAAAACAGTGACAACTGTATTTGAGGAAGAAATGAAGTAGAAGATTGTGTAGTGTACATTACATGACCCTGTCTGTTTCTCTCACCCTAAATTTCTGGTGTGTGTGTGTGTGTGTGTGTTTGTTTGTTTTGTCCACGCAGAATGTGATGTTCTATGACATGGGCTCCGGAAGCACGACGGCCACCATAGTGACGTACCAGACGGTGAAGACCAAAGAGTTCGGAGTCCAGCCACAGCTCCAGATCAGAGGCGTTGGGTAAGACTAACATAGATCAGATCAGATTGGGTTCACACACACTACACAGTTTTCATAGACAGAAATAAAAGAAAACAACTTACTTGTCAAACTCATCACTGTTGGTTGCCCCCTCTGTTGTGCTTCTGATACCACTTGCAGCGTGTGTGTGTGTAAATGCTACTGACCCATAAAAGCACCGTAAGTGTATTATTTGGTTAAGTACCGCAGACTATGTCTGCCCTATGCACAAGTTTGTAAGTTCTTCTGACTCCTGATGTGCATGTAGGTTCGACCGCACGCTGGGAGGGTTTGAGATGGAGCTGCGTCTGCGTGACCACCTGGCCAAGCTGTTTAACGAGCAGAAGAAGTCGAAGAAGGACGTGCGGGAGAACGCCAGGGCCATGGCCAAGCTGCTCAAGGAGGCCCAGAGGCTCAAGACCGTCCTCAGCGCCAACGCAGAGCACATGGCCCAGGTAAGACACATGGCAGGTCATGTGATCCAAGGTCGTGTGATCATGAGGTTGACGTTTTGTGTTTGGCTGGCAACATCAGCTTTTACTCAGAAGCTACAGATGTACAGATGTGATGAATCTCAGTTATACACTGTGTAACATGGCTTAGGTCAGATACATGGCAGGGCATGTTTTTCAGGTCATGTGATTCAAGGTCATGTGATCATGAGCTCGACGTTTTGTGTTTGGCTGGTGGCAACATGGCTCAGCAGGCAGGGCATGTTTTTTTCATGTGATCATCCCCACACACATTGCTCCATCCCCACCTCAGCACTGCCGGCTGCACACACGCAGCCCTCCCGCACACGCAGCCCATTATCGGCCACTAAAGCCAAACTAAAGACAATCACCAATTTCACTGCATGTCCTACTCTGTTCAGTATATCTATGCATGTGCCAATGTTGTATCCTTGTATCCTTGAATCAAAAGGTTGGCGTATTGTTTGACTGACAACATTAGCTTTAGCCCAGCAGCTACACATGTACTGTAAGTTAAGTCCAAGGGGCTGTCAATCTCACTTAGTTATACACCGTGTAATATTGACTTGAGGTAAATGTAAATAAAATGAGTATAAAATTGATCCAAGTCGCCCCTTTTAGTGCAGAGCATCACATTGCTATTAGCATCAACAACTGTTTTTCATGGTACATTGCCCAAAAGATCCTAAAAAGGAACTAAAAGCAGACACACGCAGCACTCCTACCCTCCCATGCACACACTCACACACACACACTCACACACTCACACTCATTCACTCACACTCGCTCACACACAGCCCACCATCGGTCAGGACTAAAAGCCTCCTTGTGGTTTTGCAGGTGGAGGGCCTGATGGACGATATTGACTTCAAGGCGAAGGTGACGCGGTCTGAGTTTGAGGAGCTGTGTCAGGACCTGTTTGACAGGGTGCCCGGCCCCATACAGGATGCTCTCAGCTCTTCAGAGATGTCCCTGGTGAGCGAGTGTGTGTGTGTGTGTGTGTGTGTGTCTGACTGTGTGTGTGTGTGTGTCTGACTGTGTGTGTGTGTGTGTGTCTGACTGTGTGTGTGTGTGTCTGACTGTGTGTGTGTGTGTCTGACTGTGTGTGTGTGTCTGACTGTGTGTGTGTGTGTGTGTGTGTCTGACTGTGTGTGTGTGTGTGTGTGTGTCTGACTGTGTGTGTGTGTCTGTCTGTGTGTCTGTCTGCATGGGTTTAGGCGTATGTACAGTCATAGCTTTTTTGGGTCAGTCTTTTTATGAAACTGGTTGCACATATCTAATTGTTGTTGTAATTCCTTCATGTGCAGGATGAGATTGAGCAGGTCATCCTTGTGGGCGGGTCCACGCGTGTCCCCAAGGTCCAGGAGGTTCTGCTGAAGGCTGTGCGCAAGTATGTCCTCGTTTTCAAGGCATTCATGGCAAAATAATCATAACAGCAGACACACACACACACACACACACACACACACACACAAATAGAGACATTGCATGTTTTAATGACAAAAAGACCCACAGAAATATATGTTTTCCCCCAACATCACATTTTGTTGTGTGGTGTTCAACACAAAACAAACCCTGAAATGTCTATTTGTTACGGTGTGTAATAATGCTTATTTGTTAAGCTGTGTTATAACGCCTGGTTGGTAACCTGTTATAATGCCTATGTGTTAGGCTGTGTTATAATGCCTATGTGTTAAGTGTGTTATTAACGCCTGACGGTGTTTCAGGGAGGAGCTGGCCAAGAACATTAACGCTGACGAGGCGGCGGCCATGGGAGCCGTGTACCAGGCAGCTGCCCTCAGCAAGGCCTTCAAGGTCAAGCCCTTCATCGTGCGAGACGCCGCCGTCTTCCCCATCCAGGTAATCCCCCTTCTGTCGTGGTTACCTTCCTGAACAGGTAGAGCGATAGAATAGACAGGTGATAAATACACTGATCCCCATTCAGGTAATACATGCACTGATCCCCACAGGGGAGGAGTTCAGTGTAAAATACCCCTTCATAATTGGGGGGTACTACCTTTTATGGTTTACATTATATTTTATGGTTTACATGAATATGTTGGTACCCCCCCAAACCTGCTCTTTTTGTGTCTTTGGCGTGTACTAGCTGTTGATTTGGGGGGTACTGTACCTCCTAATACCCCCTGTAATTCATACTATGAGGAGTAGTTCAGTGTTCAGTGAATGAAGACCGTGTGTCTGGGAAGATGTAGTTTTGTGTGGCACACAGTCTTGCTCGGACAAAACTGCAGACTCACCACCAAGGCTCCCTCTGAAAAGCACTGACCTTGCAACTCCTTGCTGCTGTCCTGTGCTGCACTGCATTACATTACGTTACGTTAGGTGGACTTAAGCAGGGAGGTGTGGTGGTTGGAGAATCGGGAGCACGGTTTTATTTTACATTGATGCATCCATGGAGAGACACAAGTTTCACGGTTGAAGATTCATCTGTATTTCTGAATTAAATCAGAGATATTCAAACAGTAAATACTCTTAGGTCAACAGGGGGTGTAACCCTTCGACCCACCCTAAATTAATATGCATTAGACAACTGTATGTGACACAAGGAATGTGACAGTTCCTGAGATGGCAAAATGGATGAGACAAACAATCAAGCTCACCATACGCAGATAACATGTCACCTCTTAGAGCTTTGTAAGACAGTTTCATAGGTACTGGCAATGTGTGTCTCTGCTTTAAGAGTTGCAAGAATACAAAATAATAATAAAGAAATGTGTTAACATTAAAAATGTTATATAAAACATCCTTATTATTCAGATTCCTTCACCTTGCAACTCTGTGCTGCTGTCCTGCGTTGCGTTAGGTGGAGTTTAACAGGGAGGTGCACACAGTCTTGGTCAAACAAACTTGCAACTGATCTTCCATTTGCTGTGCTGTCCTGTTTGCTACTGTCCTGCGTTGCGTCACATTAAGGTGGAGTTCAGCAACTGACCTTGCAACTCTGTCCTGTGCTGCGCTGTGTTGTGTTAGGTGAAGTTCAGCAACTGATGTTGTGCTGCTGTCCTGCATTAGATGGAGTTCAGCAGCTGACCTTTGAACTGTCCTGTCCTGCGTTAGGTGGAGTTCAGCAACTGACCTTTGAACTCTGTGTTGCTGTCCTATGTTACGTTAGGTGGACTTCAAACTTGCAACTGACCTTTGAACTCTCTGTTGTCCTGTCCTGCGTTAGGTGGAGTTCAGCAGAGAGGCGGAGGAGGAGGACGGGTCAAGGAGTGTGAAGCACAACAAGCGTGTGCTGTTCCAGCGCATGGCCCCCTACCCTCAGCGCAAAGTCATCACCTTCAACCGCTACACCGACGACTTCCTGTTCAACATCAACTACGGGGACCTCAGCTTCCTCAGCGAACAGGACCTCAGGCAAGCGGCTCAAATAACAGCATGCAATTCAGCTAATACTATATAATGAAGTAGCGGTTTTAGGCACTGGCAGCCGCCCGGGGGGCCATTTCAGCGGGACGGGGGGTGCTCAGAGGAGGGTCTTGAGTAAAACACTGTAGAACCGCTACTGGTTGTGAGGTGTATAAGAAGTGATCACCGAGGACTCCTTTGGAACAAATTGTGTTTGTCTTGTGCAGTGCATTTGGCTCTCTGAACCTGACCACAACTAAGTCTCATAACTACTACATAGTCTCTATTTTGTAAAAACACACAGTAGCTCCCACAAACGAATACCAACCCAAAGGCTGTTTCAAGTGGCTGTTGTGAGGTGTTTAAAAATGCAGGACTGAGGACTCCTTTGGAATGATTTGTGTTTGTGTCTGTGTTTGTCTTGTGCCGTGCAGTGCGTTTGGCTCTCTGAACCTGACCACCGTGAGGCTGACTGGAGTGGGCAGCAGCTTTAAGAAGCACGGCGACGCCGAGTCCAAGGGCATCAAGGCCCACTTCAACATGGACGAGAGCGGCGTGCTCCTATTGGACAGGGTAAGCTCCGCCCCTCTACGCTCTGACTTCTGACCTTTGACCTTTTCAGCTGCTGCACAAGGCTACACTTTGATGATTAATTTTAGACCCATTTCTAAGTAAACTGTATTTGTATAGCACAATTTATACAAGATGTAGATCAAAGATGTACTTCAACACTTTGGCAGGAAAGTGCAGCTTGGCAGTGCCGAGAAAGTTCATTCAGGCACTAAATTAGGAGTTAGTCATTCTGAATTCGCATGAGGTCAGCTGTTATTTATATCGCGTTATGAACAGGGTCACAAAGCCCAATTAAAAAGATAATAACAATCAATGTTTCAGTTCTATATATCAGACTCCAAAATTGTTATTGCCTGTGTTGCAGTATTGAACAGTAAGAACACACATTGTGAGCACAGCTGTCTGCAGTCTTTCCCTTAAAATCAGAAACTGAAAAGATGTCAATCCCGGGTTCAGAAAGTAAAAACCTGGCCACGCTTTCCTTCTAACACAAATGACTTCAATGGGTAGCTGATTACGATCAGCTGTTTCAGAGCTGGTTGGGTCAAATTTGTGGCAGGGGTTTTTACTTTCTGAACCCGGCATTGACGCCTCTGCAAGACTTACTGAAACGTGTGGCACTTTACCACAGTGTGTTTGATGTGTGAATGCGGTGGGGAACAATGGCACAGTGTCTTATTGGCTGAAGTGTCTGAGTCATTAGTTGCCAAGGGCTTCTGCCTCGTATCGGTTTCTCGTGGTGTTCACACTGGATCATTGTTGGAGGCAAGAGGGTCAGATGGTGACTTGGCCAACCACACACGTTATATGCCAAATATTACTGTAAACATGGTGCTTACGTCTGCAACATTACTGTAAACATGGTGCGTATGTCTGCAACATTACTGTAAACATGGGGTTTATGTCTGCAACATTACTGTAAACATGGTGCTTATGTCTGCAACATTACTGTAAACATGGGGTTTATGTCTGCAATATTACTGTAAACATGGGGTTTATGTCTGCAACATTACTGTAAACATGGGGCTTATGTCTGCAACATTACTTTAAACATGGTGCTTATGTCTGCAACATTACTGTAAACATGGTGCTTATGTCTGCAATATTACTGTAAACATGGTGCTTATGTCTGCAACATTACTGTAAACATGGGGTTTATGTCTGCAATATTACTGTAAACATGGTGCTTATGTCTGCAATATTACTGTAAACATGGGGTTTATGTCTGCAATATTACTGTAAACATGGGGCTTATGTCTGCATTATTACTGTAAACATGGTGCTTATGTCTGCAACATTACTGTAAACATGGGGCTTATGTCTGCAATATTACTGTAAACATGGGGCTTATGTCTTTGTTTTAGGTGGAGTCAGTGTTTGAGACCATCGTAGAAGAGAAGGAGGAGGAGTCCACTTTGACAAGTAAGTTCATTTCTCTCTAAAGAAACTGTCATGCATTAACGAAAATAGGTGTGTGTATGTGCATGCATGTGTGTGTGTGTGTGTGTGCATATGTTTCTCTGATTCCTACAGTAGTGTAAAGTGATGATGCTGCCGAACAGCAGGCCATGAATGGGATAGCTGATTTTGTGCCTGTGTGTTTCAGAGCTTGGTAACACCATTCAGAGTCTGTTCGGAGGTGGAAGTTCAGAACCCAGTCCAAATGCCACCGAGCCTGTCCAGGTAAGTTCTGACAAGTGTGACTGTGTCTACAGTGTGTGTGTGTGCGTGTGTGTATGTGTGTGCATTTATATATACTGTATATGTGTGTGTGTGTCTGTCTGTCTGTCTGTCTTTGTGTCTGTCTGTCTTTGTGTCTGTCTGTCTGCCTGCATTTATGTGTGCGTCTATACCTGTGTTTCTGTGTGTGTGTCTGTAACTGTTGGCATACTGTAATTACACTGTTCCATTTCATTTTGTGTAGCTTTCTCTGTGTTCTATTGTGTTTTAATCTTTTATTATCTTTGTAAAGTGTCATTAGGTGTTTTGAAAGGCACTTATAAATAAAATATAGTATAATAATAATAATAAGAAGAAGAAGAAGAAGAAGAATAATATTGTAATTATTATTATTATTATTATTATTGTTACTATGGTTGTTGTTACTATGATTGTTGTTGTTAAAACTCTCTCTGATGTGGTTCCAGGACGAGGAGGAGGTTCCCCCTGAGGCGGGAAAAGAACCCGAGGAACCGGAGCAGAAGGAACCGGCCGCGGAGGAGGAGAAGGAGAAGCAGGAGGGAGGAGAGCCGACCGCCGAGGAGGCCCCAACGGAGGAGAAGGCTGAGGGGAACGGAGCCGACACCGCCGCTGAGGTAGGAGACTTCTGTTTTTATTTTTAGTTACTTTTTACACTTAACTTATGCGCTTGTCCAGAGCGACTTACAGTTATTTAGGTACAGGGTTACAGTTACAGTCCTCTTCTCTCTCTTTTTTTTTTTTTAACATTACACCTGCACCATGGACGTTATACCTGTACACAGTCACTACATAGCATTCATTACTTCACAAGTGTAGCCACTCCAGGCTTTTTGGACCAAGACCACACCTGGACTGTCAGTCACTGGACCGTCAGGCAGTCACTGCATAGCCTTCATTGCCACACAAATGTGTCGGCTGCAGGCTTCCTTAGAGTATGACCACACCTGGACCATGGACGTTATACCTGTACACAGTCACTGCACAGATTCATTACTGCAAAAGTGTAGCCACTCCAGGTTTCTCTGGATTAAAACCACACCTGGACCATGATTATGTTTACATTACACTTAGCTGACGCTCTTATCCAGAGTGACTTACAGTTATTTAGGTACAGGGTTTCAGTTACAGGCTTCTTCATAGACCTTGTGTCTCCCTTTTTCAGTGTGCAAGCAACTTTCTTCTACTTTAGTTGGACTTTTTTTTGGTTCCACGCACCGATTAAATCTAGAGCACAACCTCTCTGCATCAGGTGTTACCCCATCATCAGCATTTCCAGCTTGAGAAGTTTTTAAGCTGGAAATGCTGATTTCAATGATGGGCGAAAACCCTCCCGCACAAACTAAATACCTTTTTTTACGACTGCCTCTTGCCTTTACCTGCCTGCCTGCTACTCCTGATTTCCTGCTGCCAAACACTTTAGCACTTGGCTGTGATCCCACGTGCAACGACCTTGCGTCAAGCTCACCTTACGGCCAAGACAGTATGTGTCTTAAGTGGATCATACACCATTTCATTCGATGGCCCGTGAAGTTAAATACCTTGCACACTTTCACAAAGCCATTTAAACAGCAAACACAAGAAACCTCCCAACTGACAGTCATTATGCCATAGCATTATTGTGCTAATTTCAACCATTATTAAGCTTTATGAAGGCATTACAACCATTTATGAATCTGGATACAGTCTTATGAATACAAGCTTCATAGAAAGTGTTACCCAGTTGTCATTCAGTTATAGTATTTCAAAGTGCATGTCTCTTATCACGGTTTATAAACCCTGCTGTTTAAATGGCTTTGCTGTTTAACTGGCTTTGTGAAAGTGTGCAAAATGCAAGAAACTTCCCTAGTGACTGTTGTCATTATGTTATAGTATTTCAAAGTGCACGCCTCTACTTTATCTGCCACTTATCACTGTGCAAACGCAAGAAACTTTTCTAGTGACGGTTAGCTAGTGAGCGAGGGGTGGCTTTGATGCTGAATGAAAAGCTTTGCCACCATGCTGAGGCCTCCATGGCTGCTGCTGTTAACATGTTATAGTATTTTAAAGTGCACGCCTCTGCATTATCTGCCACTTATCACTGTTTATAAACCCTGTCAAGTGCATTTCCTGTTTGAAATTACGCTTTGCTGCCTGTTGCCCTCAGCATTAGCCACAGCCTTGAAGTTTGCCAGTATCTGATGTATAACGTGCAGACCTCTTCAGCTGAAGAGTTTTCAGAGTTTTATAACTGGGGACATTAGAGTTTGCCAGAATCTGATGCATAACAGGCAAAATTCCTCAATGCATCATCATCATCATCCATTGTTTATTCCTTATCCATTGTTTATTCAGGAAAAAACTGACTGATTATATACTCAGGGCACTGCTGTAAAAGAGATGGATGCTCAAACATTTTAAAAAAAGAAAGAAAATTCAAATCAAGACAGGTGAAAAAAGGAACAAAAAGTATAAACAGGAACGCTGTACAAGACTAATGTTGTCTATAATTATAATTGTACAAAGCTGTGAGAGTTGTCTAAGTGGGGTCATTGAAACTGGAGTTGAGCAGGGGGACAAGGCTTTTTTTTTGTAAGTCGCTTTGGATAAAAGCGTCTGCTAAGTGTAGTGTAATGTAAGTCGCTTTGAATAAATGCGTCTGCTAAGTGTAATCTAATGTAATGTAAGTCGCTTTGAATAAATGCGTCTGCTAAGTGTAATGTAATGTAAGTTGCTTTGGATAAAAGCATCTGCTAAGTGTAATCTAATGTAATGTAAGTTGCTTTGGATAAAAGCGTCTGTTAAGTGTAGTGTAATGTAAGTTGCTTTGGATAAAAGCGTCTGCTAAATGAAATGTAATGTAAGTCGCTTTGGATTAAAGCGTCTGCAAAGTGTAGTGTATTCTAATGTAATGTAACCTGGTGTTGAGCAGGGAGACAAGGCCGAGGAGGCTGCTGGGAAGGCTCCTGGCGAGGAGGAGAAGGCCGAGGCCAAGGAGGCGGAGGAGGACAAGACGGCCAAACCGCAGAAGAAGAGCAAGATCTCCGTGGACATCGGCGCTGAACTCCTGGTGAACGATGTGCTGGACCCCAGTGTAGATGCCATCGAGGCCTCCCACAAGAAGTGAGTTTGTCTTTCTGCTCATCCTACGCCGTCCCCGTCAAGTCAGGTTTATTTGTATACTGCATTTCATACACAGAGGCCTCCCACAAGAAGTGAGGCAAAATAATACATGAATTAAAGGTAAATCACCAGCAGAAAGCATTTCCCTGCAGTCCTTAGAGTTGGATAAGTGAGCAGAAGCATTTTCTAGCAGACCCAGTCATTGTCCGAGTCTGGCAGCACGGACCTTAGCTTAGCTGGGCGTGGCGTATTCCTTTGTTTAAGTGTCTGTGAAGAGTCTCATTCTTGAATCATTGTTTGCTAAAGACTGGAATCATTTTTAGGTTGCAGGATCTGACCAATCGTGACCTGGAGAAACAGGAGAGGGAGAAGTCCCTCAACAGCCTGGAGGCCTTCATCTTTGAGACACAGGTATAGTACCTCGTCCAAACCTCATCTAATCACACTGTACCCACCCACGTTGGTGCAATGATGTTTGGAGAAGACTGTCCCAAAAATGTCACTCTTTCAAGTCCACAATGGATTGCTTTAAGCCAGCCAGTCACGTCAAACCAGCCCAAACAAGCACAAAAAGTCATGAAATGAAACATCTACCATAGTCATTTCAAACAAGTCTTCTTTCGCTCTTTCTTTCTTTCTCTCTTTCTTTCTCTCTCTCTCTCTCTTTTTCCCTCCTTCCCTCCCGTCAGGACAAGCTGTACCAGGACGAGTACCAGGCGGTGGTGTCTGAGGAGGAGAAGGAGCAGCTGAGTGGGCGTCTGGGCGAGGCGTCGAGCTGGATGGACGAGGAGGGCTACTCGGCGGGCACCAAGGAGCTCAAGGAGAAGCTGGCAGAGCTGAGGAAGGCCTGCAAGGCCATGTTCTTCAGGGTGGACGAGCGCAGGAAGTGGCCCGAGCGCCTCGCCGCCCTCGACAGCCGGCTCAACCAGTCCACCTTCTTCCTCAAGTAAGTGGAAGACTTATGGAGACATGCTAGTCTGAACTTGAATCATTGGCAGTGTTCAGATTGCCATGCTCGCCTCGCATGATTGCTAGTTTTGGCGGCAGACATCCTAGCCTGCCCCATTGCTGATGTTGATGGAGTTACGCTAGCTCAACCAGTACACCTTCTTCCTCAAGTGAGTGGAAGGCTTGTTTGTCTGGCATCACTGTTTGTGTTTATGGAAAGGAGCTACTACTAACATGACGCTAGCATGGCAGTTGCTAGTTTTGAGGTTGCCATACTAGACATCAGGCTCAACCAATCCACCTTCTTCCTCAAGTGAGTGGAAGACTTGTTCACCTGGCGCCACTGATGGTGTTCATGGAGACATGCTAGCCATGCTAGCCTGGAATCATTGCTAGTGTTGAGGTAAACATGCTAGCCTGACAATACTGCTAGTGTTGGGGTAGACATGCTAGCCTGGTAACATTGTGGCCTCGACAGTAGGCTCAACCAGTCCACCTTCTTCCTCAAGTGAGTGCTAGTGTTGATAGAGACAAGCTTGCCTGGAATCATTGGTAATGTTGAGGCTGCCATGCTAGCCTGGCATCATTGCTAGTGTTGAGGTAAACATGCTAGCCGCCCTCGACTGCAGGCTCAACCAGTCCACCTTCTTCCTCAAGTGAGTTGGAGGCATGCTAGCCTAGCATTACTAATGGTGTTCATGGAGACAAGCTAGCCTGGAATCATTGCTAGTGTTGAGGTAAACATGCTAGCCTGACAACACTGACTAGCAGGCTCAACCAGTCCACCTTCTTCTTCAAGTGAGTGGAGGGCATGCTAGCCTCGCATCACTGATGGTGTTTATGGAGACATGTTAGTCTGGAATCATTGCTAGTGTTAAGGTTGCCATGCTAGCCTCGCATCATCTTTGCTTGACTGTTTAAGTATTAATAGTAATCTATGCGTTTTCAGGCTAGGCCCACCTGATTTTGTTGCTGGACCACCCCACCCACTGCTGGTGGCGAGGGTTAGGGCATTTATGCTTGCTGAAGACAAGGCTATTTGTGTTTTCTTCACACAGAGAAAGGATGCTGTTTTTCAGTAGTGCTGTTGCTTGGGGCTCTTTGTATTTCCCCCTTTTAAGAGGGAATCAGTCATGTCTGTGTGCATGTAAACAGTATGCAAAGTTTTGAAAAGCAATGCAAAGTACATGCCAGAGCAAAGCAAAACAAGCCATTCTAATTGCTTGACCTGAAATGCCATGTTGCAATTCCAGCCTTGTTTGTTTCTTACTTTTATGATGCCAGGCGCTTACTCAGTGTTTACAGTTGTGCTCGTGAGTTTACATACCCTGGCAGAATGGATGATTTCTTAAACATCCTTTAAAGAATATGAATGATGACACAAAAACTTTTTTTAGCAGATTTATAGGTGGGCTTTTTTATACACAGTTGTGCTCACAAGTTTACATACCCTGGCAGAATTGATGATTTCTTAACCATTTTTCAGAGCATATGAATGATGACACAAAAACTTTTCTTTCACTCACGGTTAGTGTTGGCTGAAGCCATTTATTGTCAAACACCTGTGTTTACTTTTTTTAAAATCATAATGACAACAGAAACTACCCAAATGACCCTCTGAATAATGGTTAAGAAATCATCAATTCTTATGAGCACAACTGTATATTGTCTAACTTCTCAGCATGGCATGTTTCCGTTGTGTCATGTTTCTTACTTCTATAATGCCAGGTGCTTACTTAGTGCTTACCTCCCTTTTAAGATGAGAGTAATTATTTCAGTATGTATGTATCTTTTTCACCTTTTGGCGCCCATCACTACACCACAACTGTACGTCCCTTTTAAGAACAGTGTAATTATTTCAGAGTGTTTGCCTTGGAGAGCCTCATGAGGGGAGATTAATCACCGGTTCAGAGGATGATGAAGGAGATTCATCTCTAAAGTGTCCCTCGTGTGTATCTCTCTTTGTTCTTCATCTCTCGCCCTCCCTGAGCTGTCGGGAAAGCCAGTGTGGAGTCATTCCCATGTCCGCGTGGGGATTTACAGTAATGACCTTTATATGCCAACATGGCGGATCCGGTTTCCCTCTACAGTCGCCTCTATTGTGTTCACGGTCGCTGAAACACGGGCCACTCCAATAGGCAGGGGAAGGACACCTTTACGGGAGTGTTCCCATATTGTTATTCAGATAAAGGTGTCTTTGGGTTACATTGCTTCAGTGAAACTGCTGCAATTGTATATGCTTATTTCTGGGAGTAATCATTTTCTTTCTTTGTTTCCTATTCAGTCATCCCTTGGAGTCATTTTTCACACAAAAAGTCTGTAAAAGAGCTTAGCCTTTATGCAAATGAAGTGTTTATCAATTTACAAAATAACACCTAGGGCACAAAACACGATTTTATGATGTTAATTGTATGTGTAGGGTTATTTCAGATGCTTAGTTTTTGCTTCAACAATGATAGCCCCAGAGTAAAATGTTTCATTCTAGTCCAAGTGTCATGTAGACACATGACACACTGCCCACATGTGGTGATATAAGGAAGTGCAGCACTAAATGTACTGGTGATCCTGTTTTTATTTATTTTTTTAATTGATGTTTATTGTTTTCTTCTCTCTCCTACAGGGGTGCTAAGCTCATTCCTGAGACAGACCAAATCTTTACTGAGGTGGAGCTGAAGACTCTGGAGAAGGTCATCAATGAAACCACCGTAAGTCGTGGTGTTTGTGTCTGTGTGTGCCTGTGTGTCTGTGTGTGTCTGTGTGTGTCTGTGTGTGTCTGTGTGTGTCTGTGTGACTGTGTGTGTGTCTGTGTGTGTCTGTGTGTGTCTGTGTGTGTCTGTGTGACTGTGTGTGTGTGTCTGTGTCTATATAACATTCAGTGGTGCTTTGCTAGCGTGTACCGTTTTACTAATCCCCCCCCTTTGCTCCACGGCGCCCTCTTCAGGCCTGGAAGAACGAGACCGTAGCCGAGCAGGAGAAGCGCTCCCCATCGGAGAAGCCAGTGCTGCTGTCCAAGGACATTGACGCTAAGATCAACCTGCTGGACCGCGAGGTCAACTACCTGATCAACAAGATGAAGTTCACCAAGCCCAAGCCCAAGCCCAAACCCAAGGAGAAGAACGACACCAGCAGCTCTGAGGGCAGCAAGGCCAACAGCAGCTCCAGCAGCACGGAGGAGAAGACAGGCAAGAGACAAGCTCTCTCAGTCTTTCACCCTCTCCTCTCTGAGAAGCCATCTCCTCTCTCCTCTCCTCTCTGAAAATCTTTTTCACTCTCTCCTCTCTGAGAAGCTCTCTTTCACTCTCTTCTCTCTGAGAATCTTTCTTTCACTCTCTTACTCTCTCCTCTTTGAGCAGTTCTCTCACTCTCTCCTCTTTGAGAATCTGTCTTTCACTCCCTCACTCTCTCCTTCTCTCCCTCTCTGAGAGTTTTATTCACTCTCACTCTCCCCTCTCTGAGAAGCTCTCTTTCTCTCCTCTCTAAAAAATCTCTCTTTCATTCTCTCACCACTCTCTCCTCTGAGAATCTCTTTTACCCTCACTCTCTCATCTCTAACTTGTTCCTCCTCCTCATTCTGTTTTCCTTCTCTTTGTCTCTCCCTCTCACACACACACAAACACACACACACATACAGTATATACACATGCACTTAGCATTATGTTGGATGTAAAATGAGTGTTTTGCCATATGTTTTTGACATTTAATTGTTAATATATATTTTGTCTATTTTAGCAGAGGAAGAGGTTAAGCCTGCTGAGGAGCCCCCTACAGCAGAGACGAAAGAAGAGACCACGACAGAAAAAGAAGCACAAAATCCCGAAGAAACGACAACAACAACTGGTAGGTGTCAGGAACATTAGTGTCTGTTTTGGAGGAAGAAACCAAGGTAACACTTTCTATGAGGGTGGTATTCATCAGACTTCATAAGCACGTTCATAAAGGCTTATATGCATACCTAAAGTATGTAAAGTATACATAACTATTTATACACACCAGTGACTGTACAGGACTGTACTATAATGCAATGTCATAAGCCCTATTCCAACTTCAAGGGACACAGTGCATTCTAGGTTCTAAAGGTTCACCTGCCTATGGGTGCAGTCATGAGTGTGTATAAATAGTTATGAATGCTAATTTAGACCATTCTGAAGCTTTATGGAGGCATTAGAAACCTTAATGAATGTGGTTATAGAGTCTTATGAGTGCAAGCTTCATAGAAAGTGTTACCGAAACCAAAATCTGGTACGCTGATACTGTACATCAGTACAGGTTATTCTGTTACAGTGTAACATGACTCCACTCCTCAAGTATGCTCTATATTAGATGTCAGTCATCGATACTATGCAATTATTCCATAACAGAGTGCACTTTTACTGGGCTTAAATATATATATATTTATACAACAGTTAGGTCCGGTCTAACTATCTGCCATTTTCTGATTGAACGATCCCTGATTTTGCTGGTCTGGCCCAGTAAAATACAAGAGAACCCAATTTGGCCCCAATTTTTATCATTAGTTATTTTAATGATATTGACTGTAGAAATAGGAATGTCCACGGTTCCTAAGGAAACTAGAGGGACATGTCCCCAGTTTCATCGCTGAGGGTCTGGTCACCCTCGTTGTCATGGTTACACTGTAACAAGGCTGCTTGCGGTGGTGATGGCGGATGGCGAGAGCATGGGGCATCATGGGAAATTGACTGACTGACGGATGGGAGGTGTGTAATCAGAACAGGGAGAAAAAAAAAGCTTTTGATCAGTTTTGGGGAGAAGTTAAAGATTTGGAGAACTCGTGGAGAAGTCAAAGTTAGTGTCTTAGCCCCTCTGTGCTCTATCTCACTCCATAGAGAAGTATTTGCACAGCGGGAGAGACATGGAACAGTTGTAACAGCAACTGCACACTGTAACACTGCCACACCAATTGGAAAAGGTAATGTGACCCCAAAAAAGCTCCTCCGACAACATCCTCTACTCTTTAAATGACCGCAAGCATCCATCCATGCACACATGCTACCCCCGCTCCTAGCCTTGGCTGCCTTCCTCCAAAGGCCTTATTGTGCTGTGGGCCACAGAACACAACACACTGTTGGTTCAAACGCTTCCAGCACGATGGCACTTTGGAAAAACACACAAACTCTGCTTGGTTCTTGTGTTCTACGAAATAAAGTTCACAAGAACAACATGACATGGCTTCTGTCTGCATGGAGTGAGAGAGTAAAATATAGCAATTTTTTATTCCACATTAAGTAATCTATACAAGAGGACTTAATACATTTTTGTGTTCTTCTTTCAATTTCAGATCAACCAGAGGACAGCAATTCAGATCATAGACCTGACGACGAGTTATAACAGCTGGAACTAAAGTGTCTCTTTGTATTTATTGACTGCGTAATAATGGTTCAGGTTTTTTTTTTTGTCAGCCCATCCTCGTCATCCTTCTTCTTTTTGTGTTCGCGTTCCCGTCTCCGCACGGCATCATCACTGGGTCAGATAGGACACTGTTGAGGTGTATATTTTTTCCAGCGCCATCCGAGATGGCAGTCAGTCAGTCAGCGCAGCAGGGCAGAGCCGGATCTGGCCCTGTTTTGGCCAGGATACGGGCCACATGCGGCGCCACTTCAGGCCCAGATCCACCTCCGACTTACCTACCCGACCGTCTGAAGACCCACCCACCCCACGCCCACACCCACGCCCACCCCAATCTCCCCACCCCAACCCCACTCCACACAACACACAACACGCACCTCCTTAACCACTCTGGATTCTCCCTTTCTCCTAAATCCCTGTTTATCTCCACCAAGGTTGTTAGCCCTAACCCACCCAAAGCTGTCACCAAAAGAACATGGAATGTTCACCACTCATGGACAGTTCTGGAACTGAACTACGGAATGTTCAACACTCGTGGACGGTCCTGGAACTCAACTGGGTGGAGAGAATGTGGACCCCTTGCTTGTTGTCATGAGAGGCTGTCGTGTTTGGTTTTTGTTTGTTTTTGGCCTTTTGGAGGTTGTTTCACTGAGTGACTTTCCTCTGGTTCCTCATTAGCTGTGTACAGACATGAATGCTGTGCATGCCCATTGTGTCAGATGCAGGCAGCTCGTGCCACCTGAAGTCATGAAATGGGATGGCAACCAAAGGCAGAAATGAATTTGAGCACAGGCCACGTCATGTGTCGAAGGTGGATCATCAACCTACAGTGGTCATGCAATTACTTTTTTTTTGTTTTTGTTTTGTTTGGTATTTGTGTATCTGAAGCATGGTTTCAAACGGTCATGCCTGATTTCAAGTAAAGCTGCTTCTGTAAATTGTTGCATTTGGGAAACATCCAGTTTCATAGCAAACGTGCGGATGGCTTTGATATTTGCTTTCTGCATTGTCTAGTCATTGACCTTCTCATCTCTCGCATACACACACAGCACTGCAGTCTGTTGCCAGGTTTTGTTCTTTTGTTTCTTCCTTTTTTGCCCCCATTTTTGTTTCAAGTTTCATTTGTACTGTTGCAGGTAATGAACTGCTTAACCCAGAGGAGGGTCAGTTAGTTCATTTCGTTTTTTTTTTTCTTTTTCTTCTTTCTGTTAAAGCACTTGTGCCACAACACAAACACGCACACATACACAAAACACACACACACACGTACACAAAAACACGCACACATACACACACACAAACACACACACTCTCTGAGGCACTCATGACCTGTCCTGTCCTGTCCTCCCATGTGTCTTGTGTGAATTTGGCTACTCTAGTGGAGGGGAAACTGTGCTGGGCTAGGAAAGGGAGAACATTTCCATTTTTGTTTCTTTCCCTAAATTGTTAATAAAAGTTTTTTAAGAAACCGTGTGAAACCTTTTGTTTTTTCTTTTCGTTTGTTTACATCCGCTGATACCAGGAGAAAGTTGAAACTGTAAGAGGGAAGGAATGCCAAACCAGACCTCACTGCCCTGCAGGCCAAGGTCACCGCGGTGACGTCTGTTGATTCTAAGAGAGAACAGTAAAGGTGATATCGTCTGTCAGGTCAGCAGTGTCCTGAGGTTTTCTCCAGATCTACGCGTATGTCACCTGTGCCAAAATCATGAGTTATGGCCCTGCTAAAATTACAGGAAAGCACTTGGATGTCAGGCTAGCCCCTGAGTCTGAAAGAGAGGACCTTGTAGGCCCATTGTTACATTACATTACGCTACACTTAGCAGATGATTTCATTCAAAGCGACTTACATGACATTACACTTAGCAGCTGCTTTTATCCAAAGCGACTTACAAAAAGGAGGACATGAGCTAACAGAGGTGTGTAGAGGAACACCAAGTAAGCAGGACTGGCAGTGTTTTTAGGCCTGCTTTTAAGGAGCCACTTGCGCCCTGTTTCCACCAAGCAGTACAGTACAGTTTGGTTCAGTTCAGTTCGCAATTGTTTGTGTCTCCATGGTAAGAATTTTTGAAGCGTACCTAAATAACCGTACCGAACCGTACCATTTTCTGGCACCCTTGTGTTGGGGTACCAGTTTGTGGTACGGTTTAGAGACACGCCTGTTGCTGTTAGGACTCTACTCTACCTTTGGCAATGGAAACACAATCTGTACCGAACCGCACAAAAACGTTCTGTACCAAACCGTTAGGTCCCGAACCGAACTGTACTGTACTGCTTGGTGGAAACAAAACTTTACATAGAGCACCATCTTCCAGACTGTTAGCGTAGCATGCTATCTTCCAGACTGCTAGCTTAGCGTGCTATCTTCCAAACTGCTAACATTGAGCATTACCTTCCAGACTGCTAACACAGGGTGCTACCTTTTAGGCCGCTAACACAGAGCGCTACCTTCCAGACCGCTAACATGGAGCATTGCCTTCCAGACTGCTAAAATACAGCGCTACCTTCCAGACCGCTAACATAGAGCGCTACCTTCCAGACTGCTAATGTAACGTGCTATCTTCCAGACAGCTAGCATAGACTGCTATCTTCCAGACCATTAACATAGCGCGCTGTCTTCCAGACCGCTAACATAAAGTGCTACCTTCCAGACTGCTAACACAAGGCGCTACCTTTTAGGCCGCTAACACAGACCGCTATCTTCCAGACCGCTAACAAAGTGCTACTTTCCAGACTGCTAACAAAGTGCTACTTTCCAGACTGTATTTTGGATCACTCACTCACTACTTTAGGTTTTCTACTGCATGGGCTGGGCACCCACTTGTCAATCAGGCCCACCCAATCAGAAGGCTCTTTTTGTTTGATTGGCTGTTTAAGTAATAATAGTCACCTATGTGTCTTGCGCTAGGCCCATCTCATTATTTTCTGGCCCCACCCATTTTATGATTTCTGGCTCCGCCCCTGTTCTACTGGACATATTAAGTCATTAGTAACAATAGTTTAAGGAACTTGGAGATGATATTATTTTGTCTTCGCTAGGTCTTTAATTGTGATGTTGCCTCATTGAGGGCTAGCAGGCCTCGTAAAAATAAGTATCAGTTTGCCACACAAACAAATGATGCTGTAAAACAAAGTGGTTCCCTTATATTTTAATAAAAACATTGTAAAGATATGTAGAAAATGGAGCTTTATGTAGAACAAAGCGCCATATCCAGCAAGATGTTGATGTCTTTAGTAATAGCAGCTGAAGGATTAGTGAGTATGATTACATGTTAAAAGCTTAAGCTGATAGAATGTATGTTGCTTAGTAATTCCCTTACCCTATTAGCACAGATAAATAAGACATTTTATAAACATAACCAGTGGTACATTACCAGTCCTAAACACAGAGGTGTAAAATCCCACGTGTAAAAAAAGTAAAAACCCTGCCACATTTTCCTTCTAACACAGGTGACTTCACTGAGTAGCTGATCTACCTGTCTTGAGTGCTCATTACGATCAGCTGATTCAGAGCTGGTTGGATCAAATTTGTGGCAGGGATTTTACTTTCTGAACCCGGGATTTTACACCTCTGCCCAAACATAAAAAAGTGATCATGTTGGAAAAAAACATGCATTCTACTTGCGTAAGCACAGATATCTATGTCTGTATGTCTACATACGATGAGTAGGCACATATATATGCCCGTGTATGTGTCTATATATATGATGTATAAGCACAGATGTATTATGCCAGTACATGTCTAATATACAGTACGGGCCAAAAGTTTGGACACACCTTCTCATTCAATACGTTTTCTTTACTTTCATGACTATTTACATTGTAGATTCTCACTGAAAGCATCAAAACTATAAATGAACACATGGAATTATACACTTACGTAACAAAAAAGTGTTAAGTCTTAACTTTTTTGTTAAGTACATAATTCCACATGTTCATTTATAGTTTTGACGCCTTCAGTCAGAATCTACAATGTAAATAGTCACGAAAGTAAAGAAAACACATTGAATGAGGAGAAGGTGTGTCCAAACTTTTGGCCTGTGCTGTATGATGCAAGTGGCTTGAACCTTGACCCTTGACCTTAACCTTAACCTTGACATTGACCTTTAACCTTGGCGTGTGTTATTAAATCCATGCGGAACCGGTCTTTGGCAGCAGCAGCCGTGGCAACAGCAGCAGCTAGGATCACTATTGGCTGCTGTCCTTGTCAATCTTCTCCCGTCACTAATGGCGTTAGCCACGGTTGCCATAGCCGAAGGGCAGGAGGTGGTCCCTGTTCCGCTTGCTCAGGTAGACCCAGTAAAAGATGGCGCCCAGGGTGGCCATGCACATCACGCCGATCACCGCTGCTGCCACGGCAACCCCCAGGACAGGGCTCTTAGAAGGTGCCATGGAACCTGAGGGGCAGTCACAGAAACATCTCCTGACTTCACATCACAAAAACATCTCCTGCTTTTACATACTGGCTAGTACCCCTACTTATGTTTGGCAAAACGTAGGGTTTCAAACACAAATGGGTAAAATCCGTAAAATTCTGAAATATTTTATTTCCAAAACATCTCCTGCTTTCATCTGGCTAATACACAGAGGCGGACAAGACGGATTGAGAAAGTAAAAGTCCTGCCATGACGTGTTCCTCCTGCCTCCTGCTCCTAACACAGGTGATTTCACTAATTACCTAATCTACCTAAAAATTACGTGAAGATGCTCCTCAGAGGTGGACAAACCGGATTGAGAAAGTAAAAGTCCTGCCATGTATTCAAAAACATCTCCTGCTTTCACATCACAAAAAACTTCTCCTGTTTTCACAAACTGGCTAGTACCCCTACTCATATTCATATACAGTAATGTGTGTTTACTTGTTAGACAGTGTGCTCATAAAACACAGATTAGTCAACACAGAGATTACTCAACCGCCACTCTGTGAACAAATGATAAAGATACCTTCAGATACAAAGAAATATAAAAGTACCTTCAGCCACATGTCCTGAGGCCTCCTTATCTGAATGAGAAAAACACAAACATCATTCGGAGTTCGGAAACAGAGTTATCACACAAGTTACCCTGCTGTGCCTCTTGACCAGAGGTGTCAATCCCAGGTTCAGAAAGTAAAAAGCCTGCCAGGTTTTCCTTTTAGGACAGGTGATTTCACTGAGTAGCTGATCTACCCGTCATGAGAGCTTGTTACAATCAGCTGATTCAGAAATTATTGAATCAGGATTTTTACCTTCTGAACCCGGGATTGACACCTCTGCTCTTGACTGCTCTCAAGGTAAGGCCAACCCAAGCAAGGTCACTCTTGCCTTTCCAGCCCTTATGACCTTTGATAATAGTGACCAGTATGGTTAGGATACACGTACACAAGGATACAAGATCCTTGACAAGTGCAATGAGGTCATCAGCTGGCTTGACAAGAACCAGGTATGTAATGAATGTACATGAACTCTATACAAGGATGGTTTATTGTCACATGCATAGACATACTGGGTAGAGAAGGACATGCAAGGAAATTGTGTACAACATATTGTATTTCAAAATGAGGTTTTATATAAGGAAAAGCATAAATTGTGAAATTGTGTATTAACGTAGCTGTGTTAGCGCTGGGTAGAGTAGGACATGCAGTGAAACTGGTGAAGATGATGGGTACATTCTCCTTACATGTTCAGTAAAGGACAATATATTTAACTGCAGTGATAATAGTGCAGTATGGTTAGGTACAAGGATGGTTTATTGTCACTTGCAGACATGCTGGGTAGAGTAGGACATGCAGTGAAATTGGTGAATTTGATGGATACATTTTCCTTACATGTTTACTAAAGACAATAAAACAATTAACGGCAGTGATTGACATGTATTTTATGAAAGTAGCCATGGTACTTTAAAACTTTCAACAAGAGGAGACGTGGAGACGTGGAGAGTAGCCGTGGATCATGCGTACCTGAGTCGACTCTGGTGACGATAGGGCCAGAGCTCACGGTGGCCATGTCACTCACTGATGTCCCCTTCTCTGTGATCACCTCCCTCTTCCTCCTGCGGCAGTTCTGGAGGGCAGAAGGACAGCAGACGTTACACATGCGGTCAGATCCCCAGTGACACAAGACTTTCACTATTAGACACCTCAGCTCCTTGAAGTTGGTGTGTGTGTGTGATGGCAATGCCTCCAACATGTCTGTGCTTTCCTCAGCCTGTGTGTGTGTGTGTGTGTGTGTGTGTGTGTGTGTGTGTGTGTGTGTGTGTGTGTGTGTGTGTGTGTGTGTGTAATGTGTGTGTGCACTAAGCTAGATGGCAATGCCTCCAACATCCCGTCCTTTCCTCAACCTGTGTGTGTGTGTGTGTGCACTAAACTAGATAGCAATGTCTCCAACATCCCTGTATTTCTTTCAGGCTGTGTGTGTGTGTGTGTGTGTGTTTGTGTGTGTGTCTATACTACACTAGATGGCAATGCCTCCAACATCCCGTCCTTTTCTTCAGCCTGTGTGTGTGTGTGTGTGTGTGTGTGTGTGTGTGTGTGTTTGTGTGTCCATCCCAATTGTTTTTTCAGCCTCTGCCCTGGAGGCCTTTAGCCTCCCCACCCATTTTTCAAAACCGTCAAACGGGTGTGGTTAGGGGGTGAAGTTACTCTTTGACATTTGACAATAGCAAACTTCAGATCTCCACTTGGTGACACATAGACAGCCCATACCATCTCCACATGGTGACACACACACACAGCCAATCCCAACTTCACATAGGGACACACACACAGCCAATCCCAACTCCACATAGGGACACACACACAGCCAATCCCAACTCCACATAGGGACACACACACAGCCAATCCCAACTCCACATAGGGCCACAAACATAGCCAATCCCATCTCCCCATGGTGAAAGGTGGCACTAGTGACCCCATTTTTTTTCAGAGTGTATGGCAGCACATAGACCAGATAGAGCTTTATAGTCCCCCTACCACAGCACATACGCAGATCAGGTAGAGGGGCTGTAAGTCCACCTGTCCAAAAGGTGTCTCACCTGTGTATGAGTGTAGGAGTGTATGAGTCTATGAGTCTATGAGTCTATGAGTGTGTGAGTGTGTGAGTGTATGAGTGTGTGAGTGTGTGAGTGTATGAGTGTGTGAGTGTGTGAGTGTATGAGTGTGTGAGTGTGTGAGTGTATGAGTGTATGAGTGTATGGCAGCACGTAGATCAGGTAGGATGCTGTAGTTCCTCTACTACAGCACTTGGATCAGGTAAGGGGGCTGTAAGTCCTCCTGTTCAAAAGATGTGTCACCTGCAACAGGTCTCACCTGTGTCAAAGAGGTCTCACGTCTGTCAGACAGTTGCAGTAGCTGGTCTCACAGAGTCACCTGCAAGAGGTCTCACCTGTCAAAGGTGTCTCACCTGTCAAAGAGGTCTCACCTGTCAAAGAGGTCTCACCTCTGTTAGAGAGTTCTCACCTGTGTCAAAGAGGCCTTACCTCTGTCAAAGAGGTCTCACCTCTGTCAGAGAGTTGCAGTAGCTGGTCTCACATAGTCACCTGTCAAAGATGTCTCACCTGTCAAAGAGGTCTTATCTGTCAAAGAGGTCTCACCTCTGTCAGAGAGTTGCAGTAGCTGGTCTCGCAGAGTCGCGTCTCGCAGTGCAGGTAGAAGGTGGACACCGTCTGGTTCTTGTGCTCCACGAACCGGAACGCCTCGAAGGAGAAGCGAGCGTCCTGGGCGATACCATTCTGCGCTATGACCGTCTGCCCGTCCAGATTACACCTGAAAGCACATGCAGACACACACACACACACATGCAGACACACACACACACATGCAGACACACCCACACACACATGCAGACACACACACACACACACACATGCAGACACACACATGCAGACACATGCAGACACACACATATTCACACACACACACACACACACACACACAGTCACAGGTTGTAGGATGGGACAGGGCAGGGCGGCTCATTCACACCTACCATCTGTCATTCAAAGCCTTGTGTGTGTGTGTGTGTGTGTGTGTGTGTGTGTGTGTGTGTGTGTGTGTGTGTGTGTGTGTGTGTGTGTGTGTGCATCTGTGTTTGTGTGTGAGCATGTGTGGGTGCGTCTGTGTCTGCATGTGTGTGTGTGTCGCGCACACAAGTTTTGCTTCAGTATTTGGTTTCAGAGGGAGCGATACTTACCCAACAAAGAGGTCGTAGGAAGTGCTGTTGATGGGGAAAGCGCTGGTGGTGGCGTAGCATCGATCCAGCAGAACATTAAACCTTAATAAAAGACATTAAACCTTATTAAAAGACTTTAAACCTTAATAAAAGACTTCAAACCTTATTAAAACACATTAAAGCTTAATAAAAGACATTAAACCTTATTAAAAGACTTTAAACTTTAATAAAAGACTTCAAACCTTATTAAAAGACATTAAACCTTAATAAAAGACAAACGTCATAATGTAACATGACCACAATCAAACCAGGAGTACAAAACCGTTTCGTTATTATTCCCCTTCCTAATTACACTGCTATGATCCAGGCGGTGGTCTCTTTGTCCCCATGGGATATGTAATTCCATCCAGCGATCCCTCATTTCGATTTGAATAAGTGTTGTGACAACTTGTACATAATGTAATCTAGGATGTCGTTGGATGTTTTCCAAAAACACACCCAAAGGGATATTGCATGATATACTGTATGCATGCCTTTTAATATTCTGTATCTATGTTCATAGGCAGGACTAATAAAGAGTTTTTTTTTATAAATCATGTCTTTATTTTTGAAAATTTTGAAAATCAAAAATTAAAAATATTAATATTAAAATAACATTGAGTCAAAGGCACACTTTCTAATAATGAATGAGTTATATCAAGCACCAGTGGGTGAGATTTGTAGCTTATGTTTATAGATATGACTAATAAAGAGTTTTTTTAATCATGTATTTTAAATATCACATTTTAATATCAAAATAACATTGAGCCATCACATTTTCTAATTATGAATGAGTTATTTCGAGTACCTGTTGGTGAGGTTTGTAGCCTTGACCTGGACGAAGATGCGTGTTTTCAGGTCGATGCCACTCTGAGGCACCTGCAGCTGTGATGCGTAGTCCTGGCTCTTAAAAAACATAAATTCATCAGGTGAGTTACCTCAAAGGTGTCACTAATTGATCAGGTGAGTTACCTTAAATGGTGTCATTAATTGATCAGGTGAGTTACCTCACTTAAAGGTGGCATAAATTGTTCAATTGAGGTAACTCACAGGTGTCATAAACTGATCAGGTGAGTTATCTTAAAGGTGTCATTATTGTTCAGGTGAGTTACCTTAAAAGTCTTTAGGTGAGTTACATCACAGGTGTCCTAAATTGATCATGTGAGTTACCTCAATGGTGTCATAAGTTGTTCAGGTGAGGTAACTTACAGGTGTTCTCTGGGGTAATACAGTGTCACTATCTGATGTGAGTCGAGGGCAGATGCAAATCGTGCATGCGTCACTACGACAGTACAACAGTATTGTAATGTTTTAGCATTTTACCCTAACGTGTGTCTATATCTGGCACCTGGCCTCTAAGCTAGTTAGATGTGCACACAGCTGTTATGCCTGACCTGAGTGTGAATTACTCCTCCATAATTGGGGGGTACTAGTTTTTACATTTTACATTAGTTACATTAATATGTTGGTAACCCCCAACCCTGCTGTTGTTGTGTATTTGGGGGCTACTTGGTCTTGATCAGAGGGTACCGTACCCCACAACGTTATGCCGTAAATTGTTTAAGTCTACTCACGCCCGACTCACATCTGTCCTCTACTCACATCAGGTAGTGACAGTGTGTGTATAGTGTACAGTACAGACAGTACAGGCCAAAAGTTTGGAGAAGGTGTGTCCATGATACATGATAACATCCTATGTGCAATATTGCCTGATCTGTTACTAACATATGCGTGGAAGTCCAAAGCCAAGGGCGAAACAGTCACTTCCAGACCTATCGTGTGTTGTGGAGGGCATATAGCATTTCTGATACTGTACTGTACTGTACAGGTGTGCGGTGTCCTGTGTGGAGGGCATCTCAGGTCCTACCTGGACCTCTCGTGTGTGTGTGTGTGTGTGTATAGTGTGTCTTGTGTGTGTGTGTGTGTATTGTGTGTGTGTGTGTGTGTGTGTGTGTGTGTGTATATAGTGTACAGGTGTGTCTTGTGTGTGTGTGTGTGTGTAGTGCACAGGTGTGTGTCCTGTGCGGAGGGCATCTGACGTCTTACCTGGAAGAGCCTCATGCTCAGCGTGCTGATGAAACTCCCGTTGTTGTCGTTGATCGCCAGGCTCACCCCCGACCTGTGGCCAGAGAGGAAGATGGCTGTGACTTATTTTTAAGTATATTAAGTTAATTAATTTAATGGTTTTGTAGCTCGTACTATGAAATTAATCATTGTCCCCTGGGCCTTGTATGCCAACGTCAGCACAGTCAACTGCACCAATTGTATTACATTGGGAAAAACCTGATGATGCTGCAGAACATGTTTAATTTTTGACCTCTGTACTGTTAAATACTCTCACAATTAAATTAAATTAAATTTTTGGGCTTTTTTGTCTTTATTGAGGTAGGACAGTGAAGAGCAGGACAGGAGGTGAGTGGGAATGAGTAAGAGAGAGATGGGGTAGGGTTGGGTTGGATTCGAACCTGGGTCCCCATGGGCATTTGCCCATTCATGGTACGGGTGCTCTACACACTGCGTCACAAAACCCCCACGGTGGGTGTAACTGCTGACGGGTGTGACAAGTTTAATTTGGGCACAGTGAGACGAGACTGCTGCTGTCTCTTGGGAATGTCTGTTTGGAGCGAGTTTTTGTTTTCTTTAAGGTTTTCTAACCTTTTTATAGACCTTGAGTGGTGCTGATATCTAATCCCAAAGCATAAATTGGTCATTATCCTGATCTGGTGTAGCTTTTGTTAAACAGTAAGCTGGGTGTAACCTCTGATAGGGCGTGACACATTTAATTTGGGGAAAGTGAGAACTAGACTGCTACTCACTCTGTGTGCTTAAATGGTTCTTTAAATCTTTAAATGAATGGTTCCATAGAGAGTGAAAACTCTGTGTTGAACCATTCCATTAGGTGAAAGATTCTTCGCATTAGAAATGGTTCCTCAGAGCCTCAGATCATCATCATGTTTGTGTGGCGGATAGGAGACTATGGAGGAGAAGTGCATGTTTGTGTCTGTTTTGTCTGTGTATGAGAGAGAGAGAGAGAGAGAGAATAGTGACCAAAAACAAGAGAAAAGAAGAGCATAGGGGCTGGATGACTTACACTCTCATCTCTGTGTTGTTGACCACATACTGCAGCGGGTATCGGCATGAGAAGAAGTACATCATTTCCTTGCGGTAGGTGATGGTGCCAGCACTGGGGTCATGAGAGTTTATAATGCCCGAGATGTTCACAAACTGGACGTTGGAGTAGGCGGCGAACTCACCCGTACCCACCTCTTGAGTGATCTGAGGAAGAGAGGACATTTTGTGTTTTTTTTTTAAGTATATTTTTTGCCTCTATTGAGACAGGACCATAGACAGTAGGAGAAATTGACTGAGGTATAGCGTTGTTTTCAGTGGGACCGGATCAAGCCAATTGTTCAAGATTTTACTTGGTCACATGTCCACTTTGGTATACTGTGCAAACCCCTGCTGATGTCAAGTGACGTTTTCCTTTTTTTAAGTAAATTTTTTACCTTTATTGAGAGAGGACAGTAAAGAGCAGGGCAGGAAGTGAGTGGGAGAGAGAAAGAAAGATGGGGTAGAGTTGGGAAATGACCCAGGCCGCATTCAAATCGGGGTCCCCATAGGCACTTGCCCATTCATGGTACAGGGTGCTCTACGCACTGCGCCTCAAGAAAAGTCCTGTATAACTAACTGGGAACGTAACGTAAGATGTTCCGAGAACATTCCAGCAACCATAATTGACTTTCCCACATTGGACACAGAACTCACTGCTTAAGTGATCTGTGAGAGAAAGAATGTTTATGAGGAACTTCTTCAATGAGACTTCCAAGAACATTAACTAGAACCCACTCTCTAACGTCAGACACCAGAACCCTCTTCCCTAATACTAGTTATGAGGAACGTCCTCAATAAGAGGTCCAAGAACATCAGACACAGGAACCAGCTTTTAATCTAGCTGTACATTTATATAGCACAGGAATAAACATATTCCTATGTTTATATTGTTATGTTATGTCATCATGTTTTATTGTCTTGTTTATAAGAGGTTTTATGTTCACTGTGGGCCTAGGGAGCGTAGTGCGCAATTTCAAATTCTGTGTGTGCAACCTGTACATGTGGTTTTTGACAATAAAGCTGATTTTGACTTCGAAAAAAAAAAAACAAGTATAGTGACAATAAAAAGGCATTCTGTTCTATTCTAACTTTACAACATTCGACACAAAAACGCCCTTCACAACCTCTGGCTCCAACAAGAATCCCCCTCCCAACATTATTTATGAGAAAACTTTCTCAATGGGACACTGAAGTTGTATGTTTATTCAATGTCATGTTCTACAAAAGAGGTAACACAATGAAGCAGAAAGGGGGAGAAAAAGAAAAGAGAGAGAAAGGACAGAGAGAGAAAGGGGGCAAGTGAGAGAAAGAAGAAAGGAAGAAAAGACAAGAAAGGAGGTGTGTGGGGGGGTAGAGAGTAGAAAGGGCATTATTCTCTTGGCATTATTTGAGAGAGAGAGAAAAACAAGGAAAAGCGGCAAGAAAATCCAAGGTGTAATAAGTGGCCTACTGCCCGTAAGGTTGATAAGGTCCCCCAAGACATGAACACACACACACACACACACACACCCTTCTCCCCCTCTCTCTGTGTGAGAAGGAAGAAAGGAAGAAACGAGAAGAAAGGAGGTGTGTGGAGGGGTAGAGAGGGCTTGGTATATTTTAAAAGAGAGACAGAGAGAGAGAGAGAGAGAACACAAGGAACAGTTAATGTGGCAGGAAAGTCTACAGTGTGAGAAATGGCCTAATGCCCTCTGATAAGGTGCCCCTTCTCCTTCTCTCTGTGTGTTACTGTGACACACACACACACACACACACACACACACACACACACACACACACACACACACATGCACTTCTCCTCCATAGTCTCCTATGCACCACACAAACACACCGACACACACATACACACACACACACACCCTTCTCCCCTCCTCTGTGTGTGTGTATTACCGTCAGTTTGTTGGAGCACTGACACACACACACACACACACACACACACACACACACACACACCCTTCTCCCCTTCTCTGTGTGTGTTACCGTGACACACAGACACACACACACACACACAAAAGACACACATGGACTTCTCCTCCATAGTCTCCTATGCACCACACAAATACACACAAACACACAGACGCACACACACACACACACCCTCCTCCCCTTCTCTGTGTGTTTATTACCGTGAGTTTGTTGTTGCACTGTGACAGGGACTCCTCTGTGATGTTGAAGTTGAACTTGAGCACGGGGGGGTCTGCGACGGTGTCGGGGGTCCCCTGGCAGAGCGGGTTGTCATAGTGAGCGTTCAGCGCCATCAGGGTCTCGTTGTACCCCCCAAAGTACACGGGACAGAGAAGGATCGACAGATCCATCGACTGGGTGCCACATTCTACTGTGATGTCAGAGTTCGCTACGAAAACGGAAAAACGATAACAAAAAGAAAAACAGTTTCAACTTACACAGTTCCAATCATTAATCCCCAAACTGCAGTCATACTCTGGTATCATATTATAAAGTGTTCACCACAGACAACAAAAACACAATGTAAATAGAAAACAATCTCAATGATCCTCTATTTTGAAAGGTTAATACATTATGATTTTTTTAGAATGTTGACAGAAACTTTCATGTGAAGATGTTTGTGGCAAATGTATATGCACTGTTTTTAAAGACAACAAAAACACAATGTAAATAGAAAACAATTTCAATGATCCTCTTCTATGAAGGGGTAAAGGTTAACACATGATGATTTTTGTTGTGTTGACAATAACTTTCAGTATGTGGCAAATGTATATGCACTGTTTTTAAAGACAACAAATTACGGTAACACTTTTTATGAAGCTTGTATTCATAAGACTTTATAAGCACATTCATAAAGGCTTATAAGCATACATAAAGTATGTAAAGTATTCATAACTATTTATATATACTCATGACTGCACTCCTAAGGCATTATAATTATGCTATGTCATAAGCTCTATTCCAACTTTAAGTGACACAGTGTGCATTCTAGGTTATAAAGGTTCACCTGCCTATGAGTGCAGTCATGAGTATGTGTAAATAGTTATGGATACTAATTTGAATCATTATTAAGCTTTATGAATGCATTATAACCCTCAATGAATGTGGTTATAGAGTCTTATGAACACAAGCTTCATAGAAAGTGTCACCATGTGTGCATTAAACAACCCTGTGTGTCTGTGAACTGTCACTTCCAAATGTTAATAGTAAATAGTCCTGCATGCCTTTAGTTTGGTGTACTGTCTCTTGTGTCAATGCCAATAAGTCCCACAGATTCGGTTATACATTTTAAAGGTGTTTTTGGTCATTGCTTGGGTGAGGGGTGGTTAGTTTGTTCACCCCAGTAGCTAATACATGATTCCAAATCAAGTACAAAAAAATAACAAAAACCAAGTCTAGGTGTGGCCTGTGTCTCAGGCACTAAGTATGTGTAAATATGGCGTTTCTAGGACACTGATTATCATTTAATGCCTTTAAGGCAGAAATGCAGAAGCTGCCCCACTCAGGTTGCTGGGCGGCTCCAGCTGTGCTGCTTTTTTCTCATGTGTGAGAGGAGAGGAGGAGAGGAGGGGAGAGGAGAGGAGAGGAGACAAGAGGAGGGGAGAGGAAAAGGAGAGGAGGGGAGGGGAAGAGAGAGGGGGAAAGGAAAAGAGAGAGGAGAGGAGAGGAGAGGGGAGGAGAGGGGAGAGGAGGGGAAGAAAGGTAAGGGGAGGGGAGGAGAGGAAAGGTGAGGGAGGAAAGGAAAGTAGAAGAGAGGGAAAGAAAGTTGAGAGGAGAGGAACGCAGAGGGGAAGAGAGGAGAGGGGAGGAGAGGTGAGACGAGACGAGACGAGAGGAGAGGGGAGAAGAGGGGAGTAGAAGAGAGTGGAAGAAAGTTGAGGGGAGAGGAGAGGAGAGCAGAAGGGAAGAGAGGAGAAGGGAGGAGAGGTGAGGAGACAAGACGAGAGGGGAGGGGAGGTGAGGGGAGGGGAGGGAAGGGAAGGAAAGGTGAGGGGAGGAGAGGAGAGGGGAGAAGAGGAAAAGAGAGGAGAGAAGTGGAAGGGGAGTGGAGTAGAAGAGAGTGGAAGAAAGTTGAGGGGAGAGGAGAGGAGAGCAGAAGGGAAGAGAGGAGAGAAGGAGAAGAGAGGAGAGGAGAGAAGAGGAAAGGTGAGCCACCCGCCTGCACGGGCAGTGTGGTGCGGTGAGAAAGACACGACCGCAAGGTGCCGCGACACACAGACAAGTTGCACACACACACACACACACACACACACACACACACACACACACACACACTGACCTGGCTGTCGGCGGGTGGGGTGGCTGTCACACACATGCTGGGCCTGGGCGCGGGTCAGGAGGAGCGTGAGCGTGAGCAGTGTGAGCGTGTGTGTGAGTGTGAGATGACACACAAGCAGGGACGGGGACGGGGACAGGGACAGCCACATTGTCCTCTCGCTGTAGGGAAAACCCCACACCCGCCATGAGCACTCCTCGACCCCATTTCAACAGCAACACACACACACACACACACTCACACACACACAGTGCCTTACAGCTTCTAATATATCATGTCAGTACAGACATACAATATACTATGGTTATACATATACACTTACATATACATATATATAAATATACATATATACATATATATATACACACATATATATATATAAACATAACATGTAAGTAACACACTCACACCACACTCTGCCTTACAATATATACAATATATACATACAATATACAATGGTTATACATATACATATACTTACATATACATATACTTACATATACTTACATGTAATGTTATAAAGTGTTGCTATACTACTGTAGCACATGACTCAAATTTGTTCTAAATATTAAACAACTTCTAGAATGATTTATTACAAATAAAATGTGTTACATTTTTCAGGTATTACTCTCAAATACAACTAGAAGCCCAGCTAGGAGTTCACAAACATAAAAGAAGCAAAAAACCTTGTCAAATTTAGTGTTTTTTAAAAGTTTAAATCCAATAACCAATGACTGATAAGAGCTACCCAACTGGGGTCAGTACATATCAAATAAACCACAATCACTCCACTCCACTCCACATGCAAAGCCACTTCAAAGCTCACCTGTGTTTTCTATTTTCTATAGGTATATTCGGCATGAGAGTGTGTGTGTGTGTGTGTGTTACCTTGTCAGGTCTGCCTCAGGTCCGTCGTCTTTCTCTGCCTGCTGTGGTGTGAGGACCCCACCTATTTATACGGCCTCCTTTCTCCTGAAAAGAGCGTCAAAAGAGCGTCAAAAGAGCTTCGTGGGAGGGTCGGTGTGTGTGTGTGCGTGTGTGTGTGTGTGTGTGTGTGTGTGTGAAGGGGTGTGTGTGTGTGTGTGTGTGTTGGAGGGTGTGTATGTGTATATGTGTGTGTGTGTATATGTGTGTGTGTGTGTGTGTGTGTGTGTGAGAAGGGGGGTGGGGGGGGCAGGAGAGGAACATGAGTG
Organism: Setipinna tenuifilis; assembly: GCA_030347295.1. NCBI lineage: Eukaryota > Metazoa > Chordata > Actinopteri > Clupeiformes > Engraulidae > Setipinna > Setipinna tenuifilis. The sequence goes on from CM059272.1 coordinate 2,557,128, forward strand.
GATCTATCAGAAACGCTATATGCTCTCCACAACATACGATAGGTCTGGAAGTGACTGTTTCCCCCCTGGCTTTGGACTTCCACGCATATGTTAGTAACAGATCAGGCAATATTGCACATAGGATGTTATGGTGTACAGTACAGGCTTACTCGATCATATTTTGTTTTGGAGTAGAATCTCACCTTCATTATGGTTAAGAAACAGTAGGACATACAGTACAGTACAGGCCAAAAGTTTGGACACACCTTCTCATTCAATGCGTTTTTTTACTTTCATGACTATTTACATTGTGGATTCTAACTGAAGGCATCAAACCTGTGAATGAACACATGTGGGATTATGTACTTAAGTACTGAAAATAAAGAAAAAGCATTGAATGAGAAGGCTTGTCCAAACTTTTGGCCTGTACTGTATATTTAGTTTGGCAAAGAAATCAGAGCTACTTGTTATTTTTACCTGTTCCTAAACTATTTGATCTGTTAAAATAACCATGGCACCTCTTGTAGAGACCACAGGGGTTCACAGGCCTTGTTATTAAGAAAATTGATTGGAATAACTCTTAATATTGTTACAGAAGTTTGTACTGATGCATAGTTTGCTTGATTGAAAATCTACACTGATTGCCTTATATTGATGATCTATTGATCTACTGTATGTTGGATTCTCAGATTATGGCAACGTTTTTTGTTTTATGGCACAATTTTAAACCGATCATGTTGATTTTTAACAAACAAAATGTTGATTTGATTAATCTAATTCAGATGACCTTTACTGCTGTAGTCATAAGTACCTAGGATTACTGACAATCAAGAACCATTGGTAGCCCCCACGCCCAATTGATAGGCCAACTCTCTTTTTTACCAAGCCCAGAACATTCATAAAATAAGACACAAACTTGATTCTGTATTCATGGACTTATGGTTTAAAGTTTTTTGTTTGCCCACCTTAGCATGGAAGATCTGTATAGGTCTGGTAGGTAGGCCTACTCTAATTTTAGCATGGAGGTCCTAATAGCCCCCCCACCTCCTAATTGGTACTTGTTGGAAACAGGACCAACATAATAGGCTGCTAATGTAATGCCACAGCGTCCATTGAAACCATTCCTGGCCCGTCAGACAGCAGGTTAATGCCAAGTACGCGAAACATTATGCCCTTTATGTCGAGCTGCGTGCTCCGCCGAGCCTATCTCGGGGCGTATGGCTCTTTGTTTGGGCGCTGATATCCTGACAGCTCCCCGCCAAGCCTCCCCGCCGCCCCCCCTTCCCGCTGCCCCGCCAAGCCGGGCCATTCCATAGGAATGCGATCACTCTCGTTTCCCCCTACCTCCTCTCCGTGTTCGCGTCAGTAGCACAGACCCCCCGAGATATCTCACGACATCGATGGCAACAATAGTCTGTGTGTAATGCGGTAAAGCCCTATTGTGTAGATTAGCTTATGGCTGTATCAGTGCCTACCCATAACACCGCAGTGACACACCATCGCTACCTGAACGCCACCACTATACTTGCCTGTGGCCCAGCTCCGGGCTAGCTTAGTGGGATCTTCTATTGAGTGGCGTTCAATTCACACTCTCCATATGTATTCAACCTGTTTGAGTATTTAAGACCCTTTATTGTCATTGTGCTGTTGCCTATACAATAGGACTAAAACAGCAAGCCAAGGCCACACAAGATGCGAGATGAGATGAAAGTGTCAAAGTGTCAAGTACAGAAAGAGCAAAGATGAAGGGAGTATATACAAATAATACAAATGATAGTACAAGTAACACACATACTAAATAATAAGTGTTGGGTGAGCTATATACAGACTGGTGTAGTAGAAGTAGTAGTAGTAGCAGTAGTAGTAGTAGTAGTCGTAATTCACTATGAGGTAGGTATTGCACATTATCCAGTTGTGCTCATAAGTTTACATACGCTGGTAGAATTGATGATTTCCTAACCATTTTTCAGAGGGTCGTTTGGGTAGTTTCTGTTGTCGTTATGATTTGTAAGTGAACACAGGTGTTTGACAATAAATGGCTTCAGCCAACACTAACCAAGAGTGATAGATTCTCACTGAAGGCATCAAAACTGAACACATGAACACATACAGAATTATGTACTTAACAAAAAAGTGTTAAGTCTTAACTTGTTAAGTACATAATTCCTTATGTATTCATTCACAGTTTTGATGCCTTCAGTGAGAATCTACAATGTAAATAGTCACGAAAATAAAAAAAACACATTGAATGAGAACCTTTGACCTACACTGTACATTTGAGCGTTGTGCTTACACCCACATATCAAATGCATGCAGTCTCAGTCTCCCTTTCCTCCCATAGTCTTCCTCTCAGGATGTGTCTGGAGACCTCGAGCCATATTGTGTCTCTTTAACCGTGAACCACTTCAGAGACTTTATATGTTGACATACTTACGGTGTGGAAACAAAAACGCGCTAAGTGAGATCCCGTTCGGTAATTACAGGTGATTGGATATCTCGTCCCTTTTATGCCCTTTATTTAGGGGTCGGATTTAAAGGACATTGTGCCACTTTAATATTTAGTTTCTGTGTGTGTGTGTGTGTGTGTGTGTGTGTGTGTGTGTGGTGTGTGTGTTTGTGTCAGTAAGTATGTGTGTGTGTGTGTGTGTCAGTAAGTATGTGTCTATGTGTGTGTGTGTTTTTATATTTAGTTTCTGCATCCGATTGGAATGTTCCCCAGGTCTCTGTTTCATGTCCGTGGGGCAGGGAGAGGACCCTAATAATCAGCTTAGGCCGATTATGCCCCAGTCCACCTCATTGTGTCTCTTAGTAACACTAACCTTCTTTAAAAATCACACGGAACAATTTCTTTTTGTGAAGTACAATTGCCCTAAATTTCAAAGCCATGGGATCACAGGTCTCTAACTGCAGAGGGAGGGAAGGCGTGCTTGTTGCCAAAAAATCGAGAGGATGTAATTTAGTGAGACATTCACTTTTGTTTGTACACAACACAACACGATTCCCACAACATGATTTTTAATTTTAGAACTTGTCCCAATGCGTCATCTCCGCTACACAGTCCCACAGCTCCAACCTCTTTATCAGTGCGGATGACACAATAGTGGTGGGTCACATCAGCAACAATAGTGATGAGATGTACTACAGGAGCGAGGTGAGCTGCCTGGTCAAGTGGTGCAGTGACAACAACCTCTCCCTGAAGGTGGAGAGGACGGAGAAGATCGTCCTCTCCTGGTCAAAGAACGCAGCACCACTGGCCAGTAAAGCTCAACAGCGACTCCACTTCCTCCACACACTGAGGAGAGCCAGAGCCCCAGCTCCCATCATGAGCACCTTCTACGGAGGCACCATAGAGAGCATCCTCACCGCCTGCATCACACACACACACACACACACACACACACACACACACAGGCAGCTTCTACAGAGGCACCATAGAGAGCATCCTCACCAGCTGCATCACTGTGTGGTATGGCACCTGCACCGTGTCCTGCCGAAAAACCTACACTGGGTAGTGAGAGCAGCTGAGAGGATTGTGGGTGTCTCTCTACCCCCCCTTCCTCTGGGACATCTACCACACCCGCCTCACCCGTAAAGCCCTCTGCCTTGCGTGTGATCCCACTCACCGATCCAACAGCCTCTTCAGTCTGCTGCCATCAGGAAGGACCAGCAGACCGAGAGACAGCTTCGTCCACCAAGCTGTCAGGATGCTGAACTCTCTCTCTGCCCTCCCTCCCCTCTCTGCCCACTCTGTTCCCCACACACACAAACTCTGGACCTTCACCCACCTCTCCCCTTGCTGGAGATACTGAACACACACACACACACACACACACACTGACACACACACACACACACACACACACACACACATACACACACACGACCCCTGGACTCCTGGATCGGTCTACCAGCACACATGCCACTGGACTGTAACAGACTTGCACCCCCACTTTGAATGACATGATTTGAGCTAACACATCTTGTGTTTATTTATGTGTATTATATACAAGTTTTCCTACTTTTTCCTGTTAATATTGTTATGTTTGTTGTGTTTATATTGTTATGTTTAATGTAACACTGGGCCTAGGGAGCACTGCAGTTGACCTGTACATACGGTTTTGACAGTAGCGCTGACTTTGACTGTTGTCAAGCAGACTGCAGGTGGATTCGAGTTGCCACGTGTGTCCCCATGGTAACATTGGGGGTTCCTTCTGAAGTGGGAGTTTCTTCTTCGTAACTGGGCGCTACAGTTAAAGGGAGGCAGACACCCTTTCCCCTGCTGTAGAGGCTACAAATCATTTCACCCATGCAAGATTATAATTATTATAATAAGATTATAATAATTAATTACATTACACGGTTTTGGCCATTTGACATGAACAGAGGAAGCCACGTAGCTACACAGCCACGTAACTACAGATTGTTCAGATAGCCCTAGAGTTTTTTAACAGTAGCACCTATTTGTCATGGGAAGAAAATGTGCTATAATACGCATTAGGCCTCACGACACTGACGGAACATCTTTCAATGAAGTATCCACTCGTCTTAAATGAGTGCTACAGATGTGCCTATCTTGAGCGTTCTTATATACAGTCTATGATCTTGAGCTCCTTGTCTTTGTCCGTTTCACTTTGAACTTGCATACTTCGTTACGGCTTTGTCAGAAACGGCGTGCCTGGCCAACTACCAGGGCAGAAGCAAGCGCACCGCAGTCTGAATTTATCGGGATATGATGTCGAGCTTGTAACGGGCAAAACGTGATGCTTCACCTGCGATGCGTGCGAAGATATCATTAACAAACGAATTTATAATGCCCACTGCTTTAGAAGAGATGCCTGTATCTGGGTGGACAGATTTTAGTATTTTGTACAAATACATAGCACAGCGTTTTTTTCCTTGTTCTGCGACACCTTTTATCTTCCTTTCTTATGCGTCTTGGTTACCACGTCCTTAGATCTCCTTTTGGGTGCAGTGGGAGATTTATCTGATTCTGGCGTAGCTCTGACACTTCAAAGACAAACTGAACATCAGTCATTTCTTCTGCTACACTAAAATTTATACTGCCATCATGCAAATATACTTGCACAAAAATACCATTTGCCATTGGTTACCAGGCTAACGTCATGTGTTCGAAATTCTATCATTGGTGAGAACTGTGCGATACAGATTGACCAATCGCAGAAAGCTTAGCAGTATATATACCAAACCCAGTCTACAGCATTGTTGAAATTCTGGAGGAGAGAGATTGAGCGGTGCTTGCTTGAACGCCCACTAAATAATTCCTTAGTCTAACAACAACAACAACAATGTCAGGGCGAGGGAAAACTGGGGGGAAAGCCCGTGCCAAGGCCAAATCACGGTCCTCAAGAGCTGGTTTGCAGTTCCCTGTAGGACGTGTCCACAGACTCCTTCGTAAGGGCAACTATGCAGAACGCGTCGGCGCTGGAGCCCCTGTGTATCTGGCTGCCGTCCTGGAGTATCTGACAGCGGAGATCCTGGAATTGGCCGGCAACGCTGCCAGGGACAACAAGAAGACGAGGATAATTCCGCGCCATTTGCAACTTGCAGTGCGCAACGACGAGGAACTTAATAAACTGTTGGGCGGCGTGACCATCGCTCAGGGAGGCGTGCTGCCAAATATTCAGGCCGTGCTGTTGCCCAAGAAGACGGAGAAACCAGCCAAGAGCAAGTGACAGCCCGTGGATATGAAGTCCCGCCGCGTCTCCGAGAAAAGACACTCTTTATTCGTATCTATGACAACATTTCTTATAACTTTGTTCGGATTTGAAACGTTTGTGGGTTTTGTAACAGTGTTTTTTCCTTTGCTCAAAATCACGAGTGAAATTGTAACGTTAGGCCAGTTTGGCGTACTTAAACAGGACCAAAATATGTATGGAGCACAACAGTAAACGGCCATGTTGGCCCTAAGTGAAGAAGGATTCATGCTTTGAACCTGTCCTTCAAACCCAGCGACTAACAGTTTGGGATTCGGTGTGTACACCTATTGGCAAACCAGCGTCAGATTGTATCTTTGTGTTTTTTTCATGATGCGGAAATGTGGGGGAAAATATGTTAAATAAATGTTTTGTTACGATATATTTTGTCAGCGTCTTGCAAAGTGAACAGCACACAGTCATGTAAAACATCTGCGCACTAGCAAAATGATAGAAATGACGATATCCCGCAGAAATGTGAAGAGAGAGACTGCCCCCTAAAGGACAGTTGTTGTTACTGCAGCTAAGATCTGCATCCTTTGACAGGACAAACATCCTCAGTAACTCACCAGGAGACAATTAGGGCCTACAGGAGGGCCAAACGGATGGTGTCCAACTGCCATTATTCACCTGAACATGCAATGTGGAATTGTTAACTGCATGTTTGATAACACTCATTTGTTAAGATTTTAATTATTTGCTTAAGTTTTTATGGCCAATAGAAGCCAGTGTTTCATACTGATAATGTTGCAGATCTTTGAAAATACTGCAGAGTTCATCTCAGCCCCACATCATCTTTCATGATAAGCTATAATGAGCTATGACTTCCTGTTGTTGATGTACTCCATAGCGCATTTAGCAGACTACAGTTACAGTGTAGCCAGGGCTGTGGAGTAGCAGTAGTAGATGTAGAGTAGAGATGATGTAGCAGTAGTGGTAGAGACATTACTACTACTTAACTACTACTACTGCAATGATGTTTTTCATTACATTACATTGCATTTGGCAGATGCTTTTATCCATGATGTGAGTAAACACACTGACAAACTTTGGAGAGAAAAAAAAAAACTCCCCTGAGACTGCAATCGGTATGATTGTTGATGTACTCCATAATGCATTTAGCAGACTACAGTTACAGTGTAGCATGGGCTGTGGAAAAAAAACTCCCACAGAGACTGTAATGGGTATGACAGGGGTGGGATTTTAATCATCTAGGGCTCACAGTTAGGCTCAGTATTCGCGGTACAGTATTCGTGTCAATATAATATTTCCAACATTGCATGACCTTTTTTTAATGTATGTACTGTATTCATCATCATCAGACATCAGACACTGGATATACACCTCCAGTGCCTGTGGAGTATGCTGCATCATCAACGCTGGCTTCTTCTTCTTCTTTAGTTTAGTTTGGTGTAGTTTTCGTTTAGTCGACCTCCTCGATGGTTGGTCCGGAGGATCCACCGCCGCCTGGGGCGGCACCAGCTCCGGGGAATCCGCCGGGCATCCCCCCTGGCATCCCCCCGGGCATCCCACCGGCACTCTGGTACAGCTTGGTGATGATGGGGTTGCACACCTTCTCCAGCTCTTGTTGCTGATGCTCGTATTCGTCTTTTTCAGCGGTCTGAGGGGAGAAATGTTAAGTTTAATTAGCGTTTAATTTAAATATTTTAAATTAGACGGTGTGAGACGATTTAGCCTTCTCAGCAGTCTGGGGGGAGACATGGGAAGGTGGAAGAGCTCAGGTTAATCGTTTTTTTAGAAACAGGCAAAAGTGTCAATCCCTCTTGTGTCTAACAATGATAAAGTATGAACACAACAAGAAACTGATGAGAGGCAGAAGCCGTGGAAACTAATGACTCAGACACTTCAGCCAATAAGACACTGTGCCATTGTTCCCAACAGCATTGCCAATCCCGGGCTCAGAAACTAAAATCCCTGCCACGTTTTCCTTCCAACACAAGTAACTTCACTGAGTAGCAGATCTACCTGTCTTGAGTGCACATTATGATCAGCTTGATTCAAAGCTGGTTGGATGAAATTTGTGGCAGGGCTTTTACTTTTTGAACCCGGGATTGACACCTCTGGAAACAGGAAACTTACAAATGTATTATATATTGTATTGTACATATTTTATTTATAGTCAAACTATTACCAGCTAGCCATCCCCAAACTGCACTCTACGCACTTTACTCCCCCCTCTCCATGCAAAGTTTTAGACTATCACCATTTTAACTGCATATCCTACTCTACCCAGTATGTCTATGCATGTGACAATAAACCATCCTTTTATCCTTGAGAGGGAGAGAGAGAGTGAGAGTGAGACAGAGAACTCACCATTTTTACTGCTAGTTACCAATTTCACTGCATGTCCTACTCTACCCAGTACGTCTACGCATGTGACAATAAACCGTCCTTGTATCCTTGAGTTCATGTACATTCACAACATACCTGGTTCTTGTCGAGCCAGCTGATGACCTCGTTGCACTTGTCCAGGATCTTCTGCTTGTCCTCGTCGCTGATCTTCCCCTGCAGTTTCTCGTCCTCGACGGTGGACTTCATGTTGAAGGCATAGGACTCCAGGGAGTTCTTGGAGGACACCTTCTCACGCTGGAAGTCATCCTCAGCCTTGTACTTCTCAGCCTCCTGGACCATGCGCTCAATGTCCTCCTTGCTTAGACGGCCTAATGAGGGGTTGATATCAGGGTGGGCATTAGGAAGAGAAATCAAAGCAAGGAAATACAGGTATTTTTTGTTAAGTACATAGTTCCATGTGTGTTTATTCATAGTTTTGATGCCTTCAGTGAGAATCTACAATGTATATGAATACTGTATATGAAGCTCAGCAGTTTACTGTGCAAGGAATGTCTATAAAAAAACAGACACACACATACACACACACACACACACACACACACACACACACACACACACACACAGTTTGGCATAGTATTACAGTAAACCACCGAAAAGTCACCTTTGTCATTGGTGATGGTGATCTTGTTCTCCTTGCCAGTGCTCTTGTCAGCAGCGGAGACGTTCATGATGCCGTTGGCATCGATGTCAAAGGTCACCTCGATCTGAGGAACACCACGGGGGGCTGGGGGAATGCCGGTCAGCTCGAACTTGCCAAGCAGGTTGTTGTCCTTGGTCATGGCACGTTCGCCCTCGTACACCTGTGAAGGTGACAGACGTTCAGGGGCTCCTCCGATGTGACACACAATGAAGAACTCAGAACTCAGAACTCATACAGCCTGACAAGAAGGTTACAGCACAGGCTCAGGTCGTATAGCCTCTGGAATAAACCATGATCAATTATCTTTAATTATTAATCATTAATTATCAATTACTGCCTCGGTACATAGCCATCTACCTTTTACTATTCATGATTTATTATGCCCTTGTATACACTCCCCTTTTTTCTTGTTTCTTGTTTCTGCAATGCTTATTTAACACTTGACACTTTAACACTTTTTACCTTGTACCTTTGTACCTTTGCTGTCTAACTTCGTTGTTCAGGCTACTGTCTAACGACAATAAACGTCTTGAAGCCTTGAAGGCATGCAAAACACTGAAGAACTGAGCTGACCTGAATGAGCACACCGGGCTGGTTGTCAGAGTAGGTGGTGAAGGTCTGGGTCTGCTTGGTTGGAATGGTCGTGTTGCGCTTGATCAGGACGGTCATGACACCACCGGCGGTCTCGATACCCAGAGACAGGGGGGTGACGTCCAGCAGCAGCAGGTCCTGCACATTCTCCGACTTGTCACCGGCGAGGATGGCGGCCTGGACAGCTGAAATGACATGACCGAAAATGAAAGCCTGAGTAAATCTCGCCCTCCACTGAAGGTTTTTTAGGGAAAGCATTCTGGGAATTTTCTCGCTCAGACATTCAAGGAATGTTCTTGTGCCATCCAGAGGTGTCAATCCCGGGTTCAGAAAGTAAAAACCCTGCCACAAATTTAATCCAACAAGCTTTGAATCGGCTGGTCATAATGAGCACTCAAGACAGGTAGAGTAGTTACTTAGTGAAGTCACCTGTGTTAGAAGGTTTTCACTTTCTGAACCCGGGATTGACACCTCTGGTGACATCACTGGTTGTCTTACACCTATGGTGAAAACTGCGAATGGCTGTGCAACAACATTATCATAGCGTTAATGACTATAAACCTGTTTTGAGCATGTTCAGTGCACTTACCAGCACCGTAAGCAACGGCCTCATCGGGGTTGATGCTCTTGTTGAGCTCCTTGCCGTTGAAGAAATCTTGCAGAAGTTTCTGGATCTTGGGGATACGTGTGGAACCACCGACGAGGACGATGTCGTGGATCGCTGACTTGTCGAGCTTGGCGTCGCGCAGGGACTTCTCGACTGGGTCCAAAGTGCCACGGAAGAGGTCAGCGTTGAGCTCCTCGAAACGAGCTCTGGTGATGGAGGTGTAGAAGTCGACGCCCTCGTACAGGGAGTCGATTTCGATGCTGGCCTGAGTGCTTGATGACAGGGTGCGCTTGGCTCTCTCACAGGCGGTCCGGAGACGGCGAATGGCTCTCTTGTTGTCGCTGATGTCCTTCTTGAACTTGCGCTTAAACTCGGCGATGAAGTGGTTGACCATGCGGTTGTCAAAGTCTTCTCCGCCCAAGTGAGTGTCTCCAGCAGTGGACTTGACTTCAAAGATTCCGTCCTCGATGGTCAGGATGGACACATCGAAGGTGCCACCGCCAAGATCGAAGATGAGGACGTTCCTTTCAGCACCAACCTGTCAGGTACGAAGAACATTTTGACAATAATTTACTGCCTCTTATATCAACTCTTGTAGGTAATCACCAATTTCATGGCATGTAATCATCAATTATACTGCATGTAATCACCAACTTCACCGCATTTAATCACCAATTATACTGCATGTAATCACCAACTTCACTACATGTAATCACCAATAATACTGCATGTAATCACCAACTTCACTATATGTAATCACCAACTTAACTGCATTTAATCACCAATTATACTGCATGTAATCACCAATTTCACCGCATGTAATCACCAACTTCACAGCATGTCCTACTCTACCCAGTATGTCTATGTAAGTGACAATAAGCCATCCTTGTATCCTTGTAATTTCGTACTTTCTTAGCACACTTATCCCTAAGGCGTAATTCACTGGCTCTTATATCAGATGTTGTACGATAATTTCGTACCTTCTTGTCGAGTCCGTAAGCGATGGCGGCGGCGGTGGGCTCGTTGATGATGCGTAGGACGTTCAGGCCAGAGATGGTGCCAGCGTCCTTGGTGGCCTGGCGCTGAGAGTCGTTGAAGTAGGCGGGGACTGTGATGACCGCATTGGATATCGACTGCAAGAGCAGGACAGGACAGTCAAGGGGACAGGGGGTCACAGCTGAGACAAGGGGGACAAAAGTACATCTGACCTGTCAGTGGTGTGTATATATGTTTGTGTATTTGTGTTTGTGCATTTGTCTGTGTATATATGTGTTTGTGTATTTGTATTTGAGTATTTGGGTATTTGTATGATTGCATATGTGTGTGCATGTGCATGCGTGCGTGTGTGTGTATGTGTGTGTGTTTGTGTTTGTATGACTGCATATGTGTGTTTACATGTGTGTTTATATGTGTGTGCATGCGCATGTGTGCATGTATGTGTGTGTGTGTGTGTGTGTGTCTCTCTCTCTGTGAGTGACTCACTTTTCCCAGGTAAGCCTCGGCGATCTCCTTCATCTTGACGAGCACCATGGAGGAGATCTCCTCGGGGTAGAAGGTCTTGGTCTCGCCCTTGTACTCCACCTGCACCTTGGGCCGCCCACTGTCACTCACCACCTCAAACGGCCAGTGCTTCATGTCCGACTGCACCACCGAGTCCTCAAACCTCCGACCAATCAGCCGCTTGGCATCTGAAAAAAACATACCATGTGACACTTAACATTTAAACCTCCGACCAATTAACTGCTTGGCATCTGAAAAAAAACGTGACACACGCAGACAAACACTTGATTACCTAAACTTCTTAGTTTTTAAGCAATAATTTAGGCCTCATCACTTATAAACACTTACCAAAGAAAACCTAAACTTCTTCATTTTGAAGTAATAATTCAGGCCTCATCACTTATAAACACTTACCAAAGACTGTGTTGGTGGGGTTCATGGCGACCTGGTTCTTGGCAGCATCTCCGATGAGACGCTCTGTGTCTGTGAATGCAACATAGCTGGGGGTGGTCCTGTTGCCCTGGTCGTTGGCAATAATTTCCACTTTGCCATGTTGGAATACCCCCACACACGAGTATGTGGTCCCAAGATCGATGCCGACTGCTGTTCCCTTGGACATGATTCCTGTTGCAAGAAACGCATCAGAAGAAATTTTATCAGAAGACAGCCTAGATCATTACAGGAACAGAGTAAGCAGTTTCATCTGTCACTTTTGTAGCCCACACAACAGTTACCACGGAAACCCAGGGCACCATGTGTAGGACACAGCTATAAGTACTAATAGCAGGTTTACTGTCAGATAATCAAAAACTGATGAAATTGTTTCTACATTACATGGCAGACTTTGTCTTGGGACCTGTTTGTGTTCTGTGTTAAAAGACAGAACTCATGTCTCAAAACCAAACACATCCACAGACAAACCCCAGACCCATTTATCTCACTGCAACAGCATCCCCTAGTGGTCACAAAATGCATGTGCTTCTAATAATATTACTTACAATAGGGTCCAGCCCAAGCACTAAGTTTCACTGTCATAACATTGCTGTGACTGTTTAATAAGCTAAAACAAGCACATGCGTTTAGATATCAGAGGTTCATATGAAACCTTTGGTGAGGCTTGACCTGAAGGTGGCCTTTTGCTACATTTGGGACAGCTGTACAAAATGTGTGGCTTATGATTTTTTCATGAAATTCACAGCAGAGAAAACTGATGTGCTACACTAAAACACCCCCCCCCCCATGCCTCCCCCATTTCTTCTGAGTCAGTGGTTTGAGAGTGGACTAATGTGGAAGTGGTTGTCTGATGTGGGAGTGGCGGTCGAGGTATAGCTGCTGTGACTGGCACTGAGGTACCCTGAGCAAGGAACTGCCCCCCCCCACACACACACACACTGAGGTACCCTGAGCAAGAAACTGTCACCCCCCCCCCCCCCGCCCCCCACCCCCCATTTCACACACACACACACACACACTCAGGGAACCCTGAGAACCCTGAGGAACCATCCCCACATGGCAAGAAAGCTCTGCAAGCACACTTAATAATAATAATAATAATAATAATAATAATAATAATAATAGGCCTACATAAGTTTTATATAGCGCTTTTCACGTCACTCAAAGACGCTTTAGATGGTAGTCAGTAGTGAGATAGTTTTCATATTGCCATGTTTGAGATTTTGATTGAGAAATTGTTGTGTCCCCACCACCAATGTTGAGACCAAAGCTACACCCTTGGGAATCACTTTCACTTTTTTCCAGTTTCAAGTCCAACTGTGTCCCACTGGTGATACTAGACCATTCAAATGGCAGGAATAGGACATGGTGAAAAGACTCACAGGACTGTCCTCAGTATGTCAAGCTAAGTTTCAAACCTTTTACCTTTTTCAATACAGTGCCTGGGACTGCCATAGACTAAGCTGAAAAAAAAATGGTAGTGCAAGTTGAAGACTAAAAAAGCTAAAAACATTTTACAGCTTTTCTGATGGTCCGTACAATTATGATAGAATGGTTATTTTAACAGCTACCTCAAATGCCCTACCTTTAGTCATACATATCCATGAAAACACACTGTTCACATCATCATTCCCACCACAATGTGCATAAAACAGCCGAGGCCTACAGTGCTGAAAATATATGGCCGCCTACTGTTTTCTCTAACAATCTCTTTTCTTTCATCACTTTCATATTTAGCTTTCATTGCCTATTTGATATATCTAGGTCATTTGGCATCACTTATTTACCTCAGTGAGTGAGGTGCTGATACATCAGTCCAACTGAAGCACTTGGCCTTGAGGCTTACAGAGTCAGCACTATTCAATTTATTATCGCCATTTCGATCCAACAGCTGTCATAATTTCATAATTTCACATCAAAATAATAATCAACGCAACAGTCTGATCAGATGTAGGTTATGGCGCGTGTTTATAGGGCGATAATGCGATTTGTCAAGGATGATCCCGTGCCATCTGGAAAATGACCGCGTGCACCCTCCCCCAACTGCGCTCTTGAAGGACGAAACGTTCACTGCGGTAGGGCTCGCGCTCAGCCTGCATCCGAACGTCATCGGCTGCCGTTGCCGGCCATTTGCCCCTGTGCCCACTGCAGTGCTACAGACTTCAACATTTTGACTTCAACTTCAGCCTAACCCTAACCCTAACGGCCGTTAAGCACGTCAGTTAATACAGATACAATATATTAAATAGACTGAAGTTAAAAATAATAACTGCTTACTTTCGCCTTGAAAATCACCAAATAGTATAGATGCGATTACTGACCTACGCAATGCTCGGTATGGTAAACTGCAACTTTACCACAGATTGCAAATGACAAGGTATAAAAAAATGACAGTATGATGACGCCAAATAACGGCCTTACCTGTTATTTGGGATGGCGCCTCAGCAAGGAGAACCGTTCGCTGTCTCCGACACTGCAGCAGAGCGAGCGCGCGCTGAAATAGTCCATTCCGGAACGCCGCACTCTGCAGCCGACCAATCAGATTCCTCCCTGCAAGTCAGACTCCTCTCCTCTCTCTCTGCACCTGTCAGGAAAGATGTGCAGGCCTTCGAGTACCTTCCAGTGAAGCCGTTAAGATCACATCATGCTAGTATCGTAAGATTCTTTGCTTTGTTTTTTTGGACGGTTAGTTTATTTAGACCAATCTGTTTATTATCAAACATGTTTATGTTATATAAATATATATTTTTGCTGGGGGTGGGCGGGGAGAAAGATGAGAGAAAGATCCGGGAGAGGTTAGGGCAAAATAACTTCAGAAATTTCCAGACATGCCTTACTTGTAGTTCACTTTGGGACTTTGGTCCAAATAGCTTTTCTGGCCTGCTTTAGAATAGCCGTTGAGAAATGGCTATTCTAAAGCAGGCCATGGTCTACAGAGCAGATTTCATATCGCAGGAAAGTTAGCTCTGTATTATAAAACAAAAGCTATTTGGGCAGTTTGTTTGTGAGATTTTCAGGGGAACCATTTAAAAACATAGTGATACAGTCACAGAAAAGCATGAGCACAATTCTCTAGTTCCAGCTTTTAACAGCTATTAGCTAATATTTTTGAGAGTCTTAGTCTAATATCTCTTTCTTTTCCCTGTCTATTTTTCCTTACATTACATTACACTTAGCAGACGCTATTATCCAAAGCGACTTACAAAAAGAGGACATAATCAGCTGACAGAGGTGTAGAGGAACACAGAGCAAGCAGACTACCTTCATACACACAAGGAGATGCATGTGTCTAGGTAAGTTTCCCAGAGCAGGGGCACTACAGACACACATACCTCCTACACAGCCAGAATTATACAAGCATGAGGCACCTAGGCAGAGAGTTGGTTAAGTGGTTGTTAGTTTTGTTAGGGAGGGAAGCAGTGTCGGGAAGAGAAGGGTTTTTACAAGCTTTTTAAAGGTAGAGAGGGGTGTTGCTGCTCTTGTAGCAACTATTGGTTTTTTAAATCTCACATACTTCCTACACATTTTTCCTGTATAACTTACGTCATGTATTTAATTGCTGTCTGTGTCCGCTTGTAAATACCTGTGAGACACCTTGCTGAGAGACCTGTGTGTTACTCGTCCTGTCAAACACATGTCACTGTCATGTTGACCCTGTGTTCATGTATGTGTGACAAATAAATTTCACTCAGTACCACAGTGTGCCACAAGGTGGCACTATGCAGCCTGCCTGTGCCCTGGCTTTCTGTGTGTGAACCACTTCTGGTAACGCTTCAATTTACAGCCAGGGCCCTTGTTGCAGAGTACTGCATCTACACCATTAAGTACAGTGCAACAAAACGCCGTCATAACATGTAATAGCATGTAATAGCATGTATTTATGTTAGACTTACAGTATGGAATTGTAAGCATAGATCATTGGCTTCTGTGCTGTGCTGTTCTGTGCTGCATTGTCTCGTAGTCTATGTGTGATATCATTATGTGTACAGTAGTAGAGTAGAGTAGAGATATTTTATTGATTCCGAAAGAAAATTAAGGTGTCCAGCATCATATACACGTCATTATGCACATCCTATACACATGACATACCCATCTATACATATATCACAGATACACCTGATGTCACCTATACACATCATATACACATCATATACACATCACATATACATACACATAGGCACACAGACATATGACATTTAGTCATATGTGTACAGTAAAGGCCAAACGTTTGGACACACCTTCTCATTTAATGCGTTTTCTTTTTCTTTCATGACTATTTACATAGTAGATTCTGACTGAAGGCATCAAAACTGTGAATGAACACATATGGAATTATGTTCCTTAACAAAAAAGTAATATAGCAATAAATGTAGTATTTATTTCTGTATGTCCTTATGGTCATATCACAGCCATGCCCAGGAAGGCGTGGGCTAATAATGGGAGGATATGAGATCAACTCTATTGTGGCTAGAAGGGGAATTTGTCTTGGTCAAAAATAGTGCCGTCTGCCGCATCACTCCACACTTGGCCAGTCACACAAAGGAGGGTGAGAACATGGCCATATACAGCCACACAGTGAACACAGAATGATACCGCATAGCCCACACGTATGCAGTGAACACAGAATGATACCACATAGCCCACACGTATGACTGGATGTCATATGTTTGTGTGCCTATGTGTATGTATATATGATGTGTATATGATATGTATACAGTACAGGGCAAAAGTGAAGATGGCCATATAGAGCCACACAGTGAACACAGAATGATACCACATAGCCCACACGGATGACTGGATGTCATATGTCTGTGTGTATATCTGTGCCTATGTGTATGTGTATATGATGTGTATATAATGTGTATATGATATGTATACAGTACAAGGCAAAAGTGAAAATGGCCATATACAGCCACACAGTGAACACAGAATGATACTACATAGCCCACACGGATGACTGGATGTCATATACGTATCTGTGTGCCTATGTGCATGTATATATGATGTGTATATGATATGTATACAGTACACTGTAAAACCGGATTGTCAATACAACTCAAAACTTTTGATGTAACTGATTACGTCAATAGTTTTGAGTACATTAACAAAAAAGTGAACTTTAAAAGTTTAAGTACAAAATTCATGTACTTAAACTTTTAAATTAACTTTAATTAAAATATATAGTTAATGTACTCAAAACTATTGACGTAATCAGTTACATCAAAAGTTTTGAGTTGTATTAACTTATCCGGGTTTACAGTGTACAGGCAAAAGTGAAAATGGCCATAGAGCCACACAGTGAACACACAATGATACCACATAGCCTACACGCATGACTGGATGCCATACAATACAGGCCAAAAGTTTGGACACACCTTCTCATTCAATGCGTTTTCTTTACTTTCATGACTTACATTGTAGATTCTCAGTGAAGGCATCAGTGAATCAACACATATGGAATTATGTACCTAACAAAAAAGAGTTAAGGCTTAATTTTTGTGAAGTACATAATTCCACATGTGTTCATTTATAGTTTTGATGCCTTCAGTGAGAATCTACAATGTAAATAGTCATAAAAGTAAAGAAAACACATTGAATGAGAAGATGTGTCCAAACTTTTGGCCTGTACTGTATACAGCCAAGATGTAAGGTCAGTAAAATAAAGTAAAATGGCAGTTAATATGTAAAAAAGGGACACGTGTTCCTTCACAAGAACAACTAGCATATTTTTAGTGCTACTGTGCAGTCATAAGCAAATCATCATCATCGCTTTTCACTTTCAGTTGGAAATCTTCTGCTTAACTCACAGAGTACAGCAGATAGAGCTGTGACCACAACTCATGTAGGTCAAAGCACCATGATGATTAAGTTGTAAGTGTGGCCAGTGGTGTGGTTCAATATGTGGTTGAAGGAGAGCATGGGAGCATGGAAACCTATAGTACAGGCCAAAGCTTTGGACACACCTTCTCATTCAATGCGTTTTCTTTACTTTCATATTTTACTTTCATGTAGATTCTGACTGAAGGCATCAAAATTACACACGTCATTAAATAAACACACATCAAATTCTGTACTTACTAAAACAGTTAAGACTTAACACTTTTTTTGTTAAGGAGCATAATTCCATATGTGTTCATTCACAGTTTTGATACCTTCAGTGAGAATCTATAATGTAAATAGTCATGAAAGTAAAGAAAATGCGTTGAATGAGAAGGTGTTTCCAAACTGTTGATCTGCATTGTATCTCTCAAGCCTATTTCCAAAGATTCATACTTAGGATGTACTACAAATAAAAGAACATTAACTGTTATGGTTTTAGATCAATCAGACTTAAAAAAACAAGCAAGTTTTTAGGTATGACTTTAATTGTATAAATTATTTTCCCCATTGTACAGGACTGTAATAGACCATGTGGTTATATCAGGGAGTGTTGAGGAATTTTGCTTGTAGGCTTACTGAAAGACAAATGGCAGGAATTTCAATGTGATGTTTCTGGGGAAGTAAAAAAAGCAGTTTCTGTGAAGTCACTCTCTCGGGCATGTACTACGGGATTTTATAACTACAAGCACTGTTTACATACACAAACACTATGGGCCTTTACACATATTGGTTATATACACAAACTCTATAGGCCTATACACACATACTGCCTATATACACAAACACTAGGCCTATACACACACTGCTTATATACACAAGCACTAGGTCTATACACATATACTCCTTATATACACAAAACTATAGGCCTATACACACATACTGCTTATATACACAAACACTAGGCTGATACACACAACACACATACTGCTTATATACACAAATACTAGGTTTAGACATATATACTGCTTATATACACAAACACTAGGCCTATTTACATATTGATTATATACACAAACACTAGGCTTAGACACATATACTGCTTATATACACAAACGCTAGGCCTATACACATATTGGTTATATACACAAATACTGTGGGCTTATACACATACTGTGCTAGGCTTGTGTACATATTGTTTATATCCACAAACTCTATAGGCATATACACATAGTGTGTACATACACAGACACTAGGACTATAGAATGTGCTAAAGAAAGGGCAAATTAAAGTTTGTGAACTCTCCGTCATGTGTTTGTTTCTGTACGTCATGTGAACTCAATGTCATGTGTAATACCTCTATTGCTGCAATAACTCTATGCTGTAAGTCAGGCCACAAATTTGGACACACTTTCTCATTCAATGTGTTTTCTTTGCTTTCAGTTTTCTTTACTTTCTTTACTTCTCATTCAATGTGTTTACTTCACTATTTACATTGTAGATTGTCACTGAAACCATCAAAGCTATACATGTACACATATGGAATTATGTATTTAACAAAAAAGTTAAGACTTAACACTTTTTTCCATAATTATGTGTTCATTCACAGTTGTGATGCCTTCAGTGAGAATCTACAATGTAAATAGTCATGAAAGTAAAGAAAACGTGTTGAATGAGAAGGTGTGCCCAAACTTTTGGCCTGTACATTACATTACATTAGACTTAGCAGATGCTTTTATCCAAAGCGACTTACATTACATTACATTACATAAAAAAACACATTAAATGTGAAGGTGTGTCCAAACTTTTGGCCTGTTCTGTATGTCAGGAAGATTTTACGGCTGTTTCCTTTATTATGTACAGCCCTGTAATGTGTCACCATATGTTGCCCCCTAAACTGGCCTATCCTAATGACACAAAACAAAATTTATAGTGTAAAAACTGACAAGGGTGATACATGTTGTATAATATTGATGTTGTCGTGTGAAAATATCATATCAATCATAGACTGGGGGTGCATGAAGTGTGTGTGTGTGTGTGTGTGTGTGTGTGTGTGTGTGTGTGTGTGTGTGTGTGTGTGTGTGTGTGTGTGTGTGTGTGTGTGTGTGTGTGTGCTCCCCTTCAGAGGCACATACATACATATTAAAATCGAGATTGAAAACTGTTTTCAAATGTGTTCCTCTGATCTGAAGCTAGATGATTGCTCTACAGATGTACAACAACAGCAGCTATGGAGGCGGAAGTCATCACATCACTGGGCCCTTTGAAGCTCTGTGGCTATAGAGACCTTCACAACTCAGAGGTACAGATCTGCAGCAGCCAGCCTCACCAACCCTACACACCAACCTCTATAGTGTTAAATCAACTCTGATACTCTCTGATATCTCTGTGATCCACTTGCCGTTGCTCTCCTGTCTGGTGTGCTGTGGTCGAGCTGTGAGTGAAAAGAAGTTATTTTGGTAACGGGCCTGATAAGCCAACACACAGCACCAATTCTATAGTGTTAAATCAACTCTGAGAGAGAGAGAGAGAGAGAGATATCTATTTTAACACTATACCAGTGTTTATTTTGTCCCAATCTTTGTACTGTTGATTTAGTATTCCTCCCTTACATACAGTATATGACTCCTTTACAGTTAAATCAACTTTTTGCAGTGTAATTTCAACTCTAAATTCTAACTCTAATTTTTACACTTACACTGTTAAATTAACACTTTTGCTGAACACTTTGAAATGAACTCTGAGAATTTTGCTGTGTACCTTTGAACTTGTTAAGAAGAAAAAGCATACAAAGACAACAACATGCATTCAACACAAATACCATACTAAAACACACATTTGGCATTACAATGAACTAAACTAAAAACACACTGTCCTCAGACAATAACATAGACAGACAGGAACTAGTAAATTATTTCCTGTCTGTCTATGTTATTCTCTGAGGACCCTGAAAGTGGACTATAATAGTAAAATTAGAAGTATTTCGAATGGTTAGATGACTTAACAATTGTTAGCATACATGTACAGTTGTGCTCATACGTTTACATACCCTGGCAGAATTGATGATTTTTTAACCATTCTTCAGAGAATATGAATGATGACACAACAACTTTCCTTTCACTCATGGTTCAGTGTTGGCTGAAGCCATGTATTGTCAACTACCCAAATGGCCATCTGAAAAATGGTTAAGAAATAATCAATTCTGCCAGGGGTATAAAAACCTATGACCACAACTGCATATACAAACCATACATTTATATACAATATATGCCATTAAAACATTTATATACAGTCCATACATTTATATACAATCCATTACATTACGTTACACTTAGCAGATGTTTTTATCCAAACTGACTTACAAAAGGAGGACATAATAAGCTAACAGAGAAAGTGGACTATAATAGTAAAACTGAAAGGATTTTCAATGGTTAGATGACTTAACAATTGTTGTTATACATGTGTGCTGCTGGTCAACAGTAGCAGTGATCTAAAAATAGAAAGAGAACTAAGCATCTCGCAGCAGGTCTCCCCAGTGTGAAGTTCTATATCTAAGTGAGTGGAAAACCCAAAACCCCACTGATGAGGTCACGAGCGCTAGCGGGAGGGCGTCAGGCCTGCGGAGCTACATATAAACGCTCAGCGAGAGGAAGTGCTCATAGATCAGACATCAAGGGCGACTGCGACTGCAACTGTGTGTATGAAGATGACAAGTGCGGCGGAGTTGGGCTTCCTTGTTTTGATACTGTGTGGTGAGTGAAATCGAACTCTTTTCAACATGAATTCTTTTGATTAAAATCTAAAAGGAGTCACAGTCGAAGGCAAAGTCAAAGTGAAAGTCTGTTCTCCAAGTGTCAGAGTATAGATTTACGTTTACATTGTAGTCAGTGTAAATAAAAAAAGAATCTTACCTGATGATTATTTTTTATAAAAGTATTTAGAGTGTGTTTAAGCGGGTTTATTTTAAGTTATTTTGCCTTAGCACAAAATGGTGTATAGGCTATGAATGCCTTCATGCTCCCCAAGGTGCATCATATTCACTTTAAAAAAGAAAACTTTCTGCTGTTGGTTGTAAGATGTTTTTTCTAATATGTATTTATGTGGAAGTGTTTCTTATTAATGTCAACTGACTGCTTTGCCGCTCTTAAGATTAAATATCTATTCACACAGTATGTCAGATGAAGGCGATAAAGTCGACTTTAGACAGAATATAATGTTAGGATACAAGGATGGTTTATTGTCACATGCATAGACATACTGGGTAGAGTAGGACATGCAGTGACATTGGTGATTGTCTAAATTGTTCTAATTTGTTTGATGACAGTAAGCCATCCTTTTGTCCTTGTGTCCTTGTATCCTTGTGTCCTTGTGTCCTTGTGTCTTTGTGTGTTAGTAGTGCTTTGTTTGCATGACATGTACATGTAGCCTTTTAGCAGGTGCTTTTAGCTAAAGTGAGACAGCAGAGGTGTCTATCCCGGGTTCAGAAAGTAAAATCCCTGCCACAAATTTGATCTAACCAGCTCTGAATCAGTTGATCATAACGAGCTCTCAAGACAGGTAGATTAGATCAGCAACTCAATGAAGTCACCTGTGTTAGAAGGAAAACATGGCAAGGTTTTTACTTTCTGAACCCGGGATTGACACCTCTGATTGTGTTAAGTGACAGTGTAATAGGGCTATGCTAGTTTTTACTTTCTGAGCGTGAGATTGACACCTCTGGCAGACAGTCAGCGTATATAGAGGCTATATGATTAAGCTAAGCAGGATCATGGCATGTCATGGCCTATCGGCGGATCATTGCAGGATCATGGCATGTCATGGCCTATTGGCGGATCATTGCATGACTGAGTGCGTATGTCTAGTCTCTGCTCCATGGCTTCATGTTATAATCACCTCAGATTAATGAAGGCCATACAGCAGACAGCACTAATGGATAACTGACCCTGTGGTCTGATGCTTAACCATGACTTACATGGTCTAATAATTGACCTGTGGTGTCATACTTAACCCTGACTGAAATGGGCAAATAATTGACCTTGTGGTGTCATACCACCATACCATGACTTAAATAGTCAGATAATTGACCCTGTGATGCTGTACGTTACTGTGAGTTAAATGGTTGGATAATTGACCGTGTGGTGCTGTAGTGTAGCTGTGACTGAAATGGTGGTCGTGCTCTGCACTGAGGAGGCGTGTGAAAAGCAGAGGATGTGTGTGTCTGGCTTTTTTTACGCTTCAATAGCTTTCCCCCGACACACACACACACACACACACACACACACTTCACGCGCCCCCAGTCACCACCACTTCCTGTCCCAGAGACCTGTGCAGCTCACAGCGCTGTGCCGTCTGACCTTTTTTGGTGTGTTTGTGTGTGTGTGTGTTTGTGTGTGTGTTTGTTTGGGGGGATGGGGGTTTGAATGCTGAGAGGAGAAGACTCGCTTTCTCACTTTGGCCTCCCTCACTTTCCTCTCCCACCCACAGTGGTGAAAAGCTGCGCTATAGTTGAGTCATGGGTGTGTGTGTGTATGTGTGAAGAGTGGTCGTCGTTTCGCCATTACTTCTTTCCAATGCCCCCTCCTTTACCTCGGTTAACCTCTAGTAGAACTGTACCATTACAGTGTGTGTGTGTGTCTTTTACAGAGACTTGGGTTGACCTGTTTTACCTTTGTTCTGTCAGTATTGTACGTGTCACTCTGTATGACTAAAAAAAGTGCACTTTAAGAGAACCTTTGAATGTATGAAATGAAAGCGTACATGCGCGCACACACACACACACACACACACACACACACACACAAACATGTCCAACTCATTCAGGCATGCGTTCAGTAGCACATAACAGAAATAACATAAGAAGGTTGTTAATAATACCTGTTTGCGATTTAAAAGGCTTGTAAAGACCCCTGCTTCCCCTCCTAACAAAACTAACAACTACTAAACCAACTCCTTCCCTAGGTGCCTAATGCTTGTATAAGTCCTAATGTAATGCAAGTCGCTTTGGATATAAGCGCCTGCTAAGTGTAATGTAATGATGTTCCCCGCTCACCTCTTGCTCTTCTCCCTGTGTCGTAGGTATGGGCATGTCCTCCGCGGTGAGGCAGGTGGCAGTGGTGGAGGGGGAGAGGCTTCTCCTGACATGCGAGAGGAGACCAGGCCCCATGGACTGGGCCAGACAGCTCAACAACAACAATGAAGTCATACTGTTTTTTAATGATAACAAAGGTGAGATTGGACACACCTGATCATTCAATACCTTTTTTGGCCTGTACAGTATGTCGTGTTGTTTGTTAATGATGGCAAAGGTGAGATTTGACACACCTTATCATTCAATACCTTCTTTGGCCTGTACTGTATGTTGTACTGTTTTTTAACGATAGCAAAGGTGAGATTCTACCCCAAGACAAAATATGATGGAGTATAACAAGATAATTGTCCCATTCGTACAGTACAGGCCAAATGTTTGGACACACCTTCTCATTCAATTCATTTTCTTTATTTTCATGATTATTTACATTATAGATTCTCACTGAAGGTATCAAAACTGTAAATGAACACAAATGGAATTATGTACTTAACAAAAAAGTGTTAAGTCTTAAGACTTAAAAAGTGTTAAGATAATTCTGATGCCTTCAGTGAGAATCTACAATGTAAATAGTCATGAAAGTAAAGAAAACGCATTGAATGAGAAGCAATGTCCAAACTTTTGGCCTATACTGTAAAGGTAACTAGGCACTGCAGTAGCCTTTTAGTGGTCAATGCACTGTGGAACAACTCGCTGTGAATGAAAAAAGAAATGTAACTACAACATTACTACGACATTACAAAGTGGTCATTGCCATTCTGGTAACAACACACTTATAATAGGGGGTGTCTCTTAAGGGGTTAACTGAGTGTGTCTGATCTCACTTTGCAGGCTATGACAAGGACAACAAATACAGCATCCACAGCTTTTCCAGCACAGAATACACTCTATCAGTGTTCCCCGTGACCTTCAAAGACGAGGGCATGTACACGTGTCACAACTACGGAGACAGAACTACAACACGGAGATTCAACGTGACAGTCTTGGGTAAGCTGCTGCTGTCAATCATAAGCAGCTCAGATTCCCTCTTTAATATCAGGGATGGAAATTTGCACCAGCCACTACCCAAATGCTGGTAAAATATGAAAGTGGCTGATAAGTTTCAGGCACAAAATAGTAATTTACTATTGAGTGGCCGGTGAATTTTACCATTTATTTTTTAGCGGCTGGTAAAAGTCCACATTTTGCGAAGTTAAATTTCCACACTTGTTTGATATATTTTATGTTTGCTTTATTTGCTATATTTTATGTTTTTTTGTCCATACTTTCATCTATTTGGTATTTGCTTTATTTTCTTATGTTTTTTATGTCTGTTTGTTTATGTTTTTTTGTCTGTTCATACAAATGTGAATTCTGATGTAGACTTTGTTTTGCTTTGACCCCCTTAGGAGTGCCCAAAATAACATACACTGAACATAACGGCAGAACTCTCGTAAAGTGCTCAGTGAAAGGAGATGCTCCTGCTGATCTTTCCTGGAAGTTTGGGAATGGGATACACCTTGAAGGTGAGTGCATCAGGAGATATGATTAACAAAAAGTAGGACATGCAGTGAAATTAGTGATTGTTTGTCTAAAACTGTGCATGGGGAGGGAAGGAGTAAAGTGCATAGAATGTAGTTTGAGGATGGCTACCTGATAAAGGGAGGTAGAGTGGTGGTGGGGGGGGGGGGGTTGTGGGTAACACTTTCTTTGAAGCTTGTACTCATAACACTTTATAACCACATTCATAAAGGCCTTTATGCATTCAAGTATGTGAACTATTTATGCATAGTCATCACTACAGTCATACTATAATTTTAATTCCCCCACTACAGTAATACTAATTTTAATTTCATTATTAGTCTCTATGAAGGCATCATAATCCTTTATAAATGTGTTTATAGAGTCTTATGAATACAAGCTTCATAGAAAGTGAAACCGAATTGTGCTACTTTATTCTGCAAACAAAGAACATAACATAAGCTCCCTGCACAAATAGAAGAACTAGCTCTTTCATGGGAAATCCCGCCATAAAGTGCCTTCTCTCACTGCAGAGCCAGATGAAGTGAAATTGCTTAACTAAGGTCAGGGAAGGACAACAGCTGAAGGCCTCATGTTTACTGCATTATTCTCTCACTTGAGACATGTGACTCAGTTAGTGCACAGCAAAATTCTTAGTTAGTTAATTTCCCAGTGAGACGAGATATACACACTCAGTCATGCAATGGTCCGCCAACAGGCCATGACATGCCATGATCTTGCTAAGTGTCTTCATATGCTAAGTGCCTGCGCAGCACCTGTTGGCTCAGCTAGGCTAGGATAATAGCCTACGTTGTCAGTTACAGTGCCAACAACATCTACACAGCAAAAATTCTCAGAGTTAATTTCCCAGTGTTCAGCAAAAGTGTTAATTTAAGAGTGTAAGTGCGAAATGAAGAGTTGAAATTACACTGCAAAAAGTTGATTTAACCGTAAAGGAAACCGACTCTCTCAGAGTTGATATAACACTATAGAATTTGGTGTGTAGGGTAATAGATTTGTTTGCAGAGCACCACCCATACTGGCGATAGTGGGCATTGCTCGTGTTAGTCACTTTAGCTAAAAGCACCTGCTAAAAACTGATAGTGTTAAAACTGACTCTCTCAGAGTTGATATAACACTCTAGAATTTGCTGTGTGGTGGCTTATCAGGACTGTCTGTTACCAAAATAACTTTCTTTTCACTCACAGCTCGACCACAGCACACCAGACATGAGAGCAACGGCAAGTGGATCACAGAGATATCAGAGAGTATCAAAGTCCCGAGGAAATCTACAGTCAAGTGTCTCCTTCATCACCCATTATTGGCTCGTTCACCTGCGGTCAGATTTGTGATCATACGAAATAATAGTAAGTATGACTTTGTGTTTTACACAAACCACTTTGCATGTGACAGTGTAAAACTATAGTTTCATAGGGCTCAGAAAGTAAAAACCCTGCCACAAATTTGATCAAACCAGCTCTGAATCAGCTGATTGTAAGTGTTGTTTTTGGCAGCTTGTTTTAATTTTAGTTTTAGTCTAGTCTTTGCATCAGGCTGTCATTTTAGTTTGTATTAGTTTTAACCACTTTGCATGTGTTGCTTACTGTATGTCAGAAGCAACAGAGCGACAAAGTGACAAACACTTAGCCAAGACAACAAAAACAGAGGTGCTAATCCAGGGTTCAGAAAGTAAAAAGCCCTGCCACAAATTCGATCCAACCAGCTCTGAATCAGCTGATCGTAATGAGCATGACAGGTAGATCAGCTACTCAGTGAAGTCACCTGTGCTAGAAGAAAAACGTGGCAGGGGTTTTTACTTTCTGAACTCGGGATTGACACCTCTGTCAGGAAGATGAAACTATAATTTCACATGGTCACATACTGTATCTAAAACTAACTTATGGGGAACAGGGACGCAATGGTTCTCAGTCAGGCGGTGCGATACGTCAATTAAAGATGACAGTGGAAAACTAAAGCCCCCCCCCCCTCTTTTTTGACGACACTTTCTCTGTGTGACGATGTCACTACAGAAGCATAATCAGGCTTCTCTATTTTGGGCCAGTGTGACTGAGAGAGAGCTCTGAGAGAAACAACAAAAAAACAGGAAATGAAATGCTGTTGTGAAATCAATGAGAACAACATTTAATGCGGACCGCTAGGTGCTTTTCCACTAGGCCACAGGGAATATACTGACCAGCATGGGGTAGGTAGGGTATGTTGGGGGAAATAGCAGTCTTGTCCCAGAAATGACCAAACCCTGCTAGCAAACAAGACAGTAAAACATTATGGCAAAACATAACAATATAAACATAGCAAAAAGTACAATAAGGCTTGTATGTAATACAAATAAGTAAAACACACAATGTGTATACTGGTCAGCATGGGGTGTGCTGGGGGAAATAGTGTTCTCTTCCCAGAAATGACCAAACTATATCAGCACAGATATTGTATATAGAAAATTCTAATCCATAACCGTCCTAAATGCATTCCGCAGTTAAGTTCTAACTGGTACTGCTTATGTAAAGTTTAAAGTTAATGCTTTCTTGAACTATATAGTCAGCATGAGGGAAAAAGGGATAATGTAGCGATGACAATTATTTTGGCAAGGTGGTGAACAGTAACTGTGTCCATTAAGAGGTAGCTGATTTAACGATCCCACAACTCTTTGTTTTCCCACAGAATTCCAGCCATATTCAACACAACCAAGTGTCACAGAGCGGACCACATTGCAAGCAACATCTGACATCTCAAACTCACACGTGTCAACACATGTGACAGGTACAATAATGAGATAATAATGTACTATTTACACTGCAAGATTTAGCCTTCTCAGTAACACCACACATTGCTTTACCTAATACTTCTGTATCTTATCTTATGTCTGAATGTTGTATACCTAATCTTGTAACCACAAACAGAGAAGTATATTCTGTTGGTATTTCCGACTATAAACAGGTGGGCTTCTGGGAATATGGCATTTAAGTTGTTAAGTTGAGAGTTGGCGTGGACTTTGTGGTTTTATAACCTTCCCACAGAGAGTGACAGTAATGGTCACAGGGAACTTACTGAAAGTCACATGGTCCCCCACTCAAGAGACCGACCGTTAGGAGGAAGCAGTCGATATTTCATTTTGTTAGAGCTCCACCTTGTGGAATGTAGCGGGAATAGCAATTGGACGTTTGAAAACTTTGTAACGACTTGTTCTTGATGAAACCTGTGTGTCTGAATGTGTATAGTATTTGTGTTTGACCTGAATTATTTCTTTATCTGAACAGGAGGGACAGGCCACACAGAGACAGTTACCATGGAAACAAGTCAGTACACAGAAACAGAAACGGCAGATACAATCAATACAACATACACAGAGGACAGCACCAGTTCAACGGCGATCAATACCAGCTTTGTAACAGACAACACCACTTCAGTTACAGAAAACAGCACCAGAAACGACACTACAGGTAATTTGCGCAGGCACACAGACACACACAGACACACACAGACACACACACACACACACACACAGACACACACACACACACACAAACAATATATATATATATACACACAGTACAGGCCAAATGTTTGGACACACCTTCTTATTCAATTACGTCGTTATCGTTTTCTTTATTTTCATGACCATTTACATTGTAGATTGTAGATGTTAAGTACTTTTTTGTTAAGTACATAATTCCACATGTGTTCATTTATAGTTTTGATGCCTTTCAGTCAGAATCTACAATCTCAATAGTCATGAAAGTAAAGAAAACACATTGAAAGGGAAGGTGTGTTCAAACTTTTGGCCTGTACTGTACATGTACAAATGTTCAATATGTTGAGTATAGAATTGCAAACAAGAAAACAGAAGCCCTGAATAACTGTGGTGATGACATTGTTTCATTCCGGAATGTTTCAGACATCCTAAGAGTTCCAGAGAAATCCCCAGAAGGACAGAAAGGGAGTGCCTCTCTCTTTATCACCGCGGTGACGGCCCTGATCCTTTGCCTGGTGATAGTGGTCACATTCCTGGTTGTCAAGTTGAGGAGGGAACACGTGAAGTGGAAATTAGGTACATTATAGGCATCAACAGTGACAACACACGTGTGTGTGTGTGTGTGTGTGTGTGTGTGTGTGTGTACATAGATGTATTTGTGTGTATTTCATTATACAGGTTCTGGTCATATAATTAGGATATCATGAAAAAGTTTATTTATTTCAGTAATTCCATTTAAAAAGTAAAACTTGTATAACGTATACATTCATTTCACACAGACTGGCATATTTCAAGAGTTTATTTATTGTAATATGAATGCTTATAACTCACTAATGAAAGCGCCTTAGCACCTGAGCAGTGCCAAAGACTAACAGACTGCATGCAAAATTTGAACATTGACATTTGACATTTGAAATATATCAGTCTGTGTGTAATGAATAAATATAATATACAAGGACTATTTTGGATCAAATTACTGATATAAATCAACTTTTTCATGATATTCTTATTATATGACCAGCACCTGTACATCTGTCACAGCAGAGACCTGTGTAATGTACAGGTATGCTGCATAGGTGTAGCCAGTAGTGGGCTGGCGTGGGCCTGTGCCCACCCACTTGTCAATTAGGCCCACCCAATCAGAAGGCTCTATAGGTTTGATTGACTGTTTTAGTAATAAGAGTAACCTATGTGTTTTGGGCTAGGCCCACCTGATTTTTTTCTGGGCCCACCCATTTTATGATTTCTGTCTACGGCCCTGGCACAGTGCAATTCAAACTAAATGTCCTTTTGATGTTTGTTTCCTTGTAGAAAAAGAAGAATCAGACCAGTCTGTGGAGAGCGGGAAATCGAAATCCAGTGGGGAGGAGAAAAAGTCTACAGTATCTCTGGGTAGGTGAACATTGAACAGCTCACAGATACCAATTCAGACTTTGTTGCTTATACTGTGTCTATATTATTTTCGTAAAATATTTGTTAGTACATTATACATATACTTTTTAAAATGATCTGATCCTGTGTTTTTATTATGACTGTATATTGTATACTTTGTATTGTTATTATTTTTATATATTTAGGTTTATTTTATATATGCACTTTATGATATTTTATATATGCACTTTGGTCAGCTTCTATTAGATAAATGTGCTACATATATAAATAAATTAAACTTAAACTTAAACTTATGTTCATCTTCTCTTTAGGCTTCCTGAAGAGCAATTTCCGGAAATATACGGCAGAGAGAGGTGGCCTTGGCAACCAGCCCTCAGCATCCACATCCGCGTCCACTCTCGCGTCCAACACAGCATCAGCTGCTGCTGCTCCATCACATTCAGCATCAGCTGCTGCTACTCCATCACATTCAGCATCATGTACAGTGGAGGTGACTGTGGAAAATCACACCAGCAACACCAGCAACGGCATCCAGCACAGTCACAACCACAGAGACGCCCCAAGCCCAGTGAAAGAGACTGAACTCTGAGGTTTATACTTCCACTTTGTGTTAAATAAGCTTTAAAGAACTTTGGATTTTAGAACCTCAGAATCCCAGAATGCCAATGTCTGATGGAACTTATACACTAGTTATATCAGTCAAACCGTTGGTTCAGGTATATATTGGTTCAGGTATATAGATATATATATATATCTGTGTGTGTGTGTGTGTGTGTGTGTGTGTGTGTGTGTGTGTGTGTGTGTGTAAATAGCTGGATTTGCAGCTATGGTGCTGAACCTCATGATGCCAATGTCTGACGGAACTTACATACTGGTTATGAGTCAAACCGTTGCTTCAGGTACCACGATATTTAAATATGTAAATATTTGTTTGTTTTAAACCTTAAAACATGTTGCTGTAAATAATACAAGCACATGTATATGTATGACACAGCAGCTGAACAGAAGTGTGTATTTGAATTACAGAAAGGAAGCTTTGTCCAAATAAAGTTATTTTTTTATAAAAATATGTAAAAATTGTGTTGAAATTCTAACCCACATTGCAGACACTGCAACAGAAGTAAAGTCACTTTTTTCCAGAATCAGCATAATTTAGCTTGCCATGCTCATACAGGGAGTTTGCTTTTGCCATCTGGATCTATATCCAATAGTAAAAACTAAAGGCAGATTAATAATAAATTATACAATAAACACATTATATACAGCACAAACATGACAATGTACACATATACAGACATTATACACTAGACTGGTGCTCTAGTGCTTAAGGTGACGGAGCTGTGACCGCAGGGTTGCGGTTTTAAATCCACTAACTGCACACAAGTGCACAGAGGCAGCCTGAACAGCGCCATTGTCATGGCCTCCCCCTGCTCATGTGTGTGAAGGGTTAAATGCTCATGTGTGTGATCGGTTAAATGCTCATGTGTGTGATGGGTTAAATGCTCATGTGTGTGAAGGGTTAAATGCTAATGTGTGTGATGGGTTAAATGCGCATGTGTGTGAAGGGTTAAATGCGCATGTGTGTGATGGGTTAAATGCAGGTTACAATTCTGTTGTCTGCACCATGTGCTGTGGTGTGGTCACAATGACAGATGGCAATCACTTTCACTTTCATATGCAACCAATGCAACCGCTGTTCTGTCTGAGGTTTCTTCCTTATATATATAATCCACATGCAAAACAGGGAGTTTTTTCCTCACCCCTGTTGCCCCTATGGACAAAGCAGGAACTGTCAACAGCACACAATTTGAAATTGCCTCACTCCCTAGGCCCACAGTGAACATTAAAACATCTTATAAACATGACAATAAAACATAATGACAAAACATAATAATATAAACATATCAAAAAGTACAACAAGGCTTGTATACAATACAAATAAGTAAAACACAAAATATGTAGTGTAATAAAGCTCAAATGGTGCCATTTAGGCAGCAGTGTCATTAGATGCAGGGCACACGCCGAAACGTCACGAATAAATATCTTCTATGGGAGCATGGTGTTGTTGTGGACTTTGTTTTAATAAGGCTTGTATATAATACAAATAAGTAAACACACAATGTGTAGCGTAATAACGTTCAAATGGTGTCATTAGATGTAGGTGAAAAAGCCACTCCTGTGCCTACTCACACTGGAATGAAGGTTTCAGTAGTGCCTGCCAGAGGGGAGGAAATTAAATAAAGATTACATCCAGATTGTGCGGAATCTTGGGACCATGATGTTCCATGCCCACTTCCTGGTTCTTAGACATTCTGGCAGTGAACTGCTCAGCTGACCTGATTATTTGTTGCAATCTGTCTTGGTACACAGTCCAGGGACTCTATCTGAAAGACCATTTCCTCCTGCTTTACAATATGAAGTCAAGTGAAGTTTAGTCTTAAGGTCCATACGATGCCTTAGGTAGGTAGATTATAAGTATTGACTCACCTATGAAAATATAGATAAGGCAGACCCACCCTGCTGCTGGATTTCTTTCACAGGGTCACAAGTTATAACTTACCTTCAGATGAAACAGCCTTTCCTTGGTGAACTGATTAATGGTACTGAGTTCAGATTTTTCAAACAGCCAGTTACTGAGTGTCAGACGAAAGTAGGTCTAGGTGATATATAATTTTAAAGAAAGTAAGGCATTAAAGGCACTAAAATCAGGCTAGTCTGGCCACCTGATAGACTTAAGTCATCTGTGGAGCAAAGATTAAACTTAAATCATAAGATTAAAATGTAAAGATTCACATGTAATCCTATTCTTAGATTTAAAAAGGCATTTCAGCAAAAAACAATTCTTTTACATTTTTGTATTTGCACACTAGCCACTTTCTTGTTCTGATCTGCAATATTTATGGTGCCCACAGCTCCGGGTAACACCCATTGACATTATTGCTCCGAAAACTAACTATCGCGTTGAGCAGCCTACGCCTACTGTGATTGGTTGGACTGGTTCTTATAAAACGTTTCTTCAGCCTCGAGCTTCTTCTCTCTCTCTCACGCGGCGGAGCAGTGAAGTTTGGCACCGGCATCGCTCCAGAAACAGCTTACAAATCAACCCTTAACTTAAGAAGGTAGGATTTTCGATTACATTATAAAATAACTTGGTATGTTGAACTGTAAAGAGAGTCCTCCTGTATCTTTGAAAATGTTAGAAATGAAGACGTAAAAGATTGTATCTGAAAGGCAAGTGGCAAGTGTTCTGGGTGCCTATTGTTAACTGATGGCTAGCTAGCTAACCAGCTAGCATGTAGCTATTGACAGTTGCAGCAAATGAACGTTATTTTACAATGGCCCAAAACGTTCTCACATCGACCATATGTCTTATTTTGTCGTGTGTAAATTGTAATACTGTTTTGTTGGCTATAGAATAACTTGGTGTCAAGTAAACGTCAAATGAATAGTGTTGGCTAATAAAGCCGGTGTTGGCCTAATTAGCCTGGCGGTTTTTCCCCGATGGGCCTATGAATAGTGAGATGGCCAGTTTATGGTCTTTGGTATTCTATTAATTATTACGGTCAGTATTCTGGTTATGTTTTGCTTGGTAGCGAGTCGGTTAGATCATATAACACGAGGAAGTAATAAGGGGGACACCGTTACAATCTTTTGCTAACAGGCTAACTAGCAAACCCTTCACCCATAACAATAGGCAAGGGCTAATGCTAACTGATTTTTATATTATTTTGGCGGTTAAAGACCATTCTCTATAAAAGTTCTATTTTACGGTTCGCCATGTTTTCCAGGCCGCTCGTGGTCTTTTAAGCTCTTGAGCGCTAGGTTATTAGCACGTGCCGGCTCATGGGAACCGAAACGGAAGTGGAGGTTTAGGGATGGAATGTTCTCGAAACCTGACGTAGACGACCGAGAACCTTCTCGAAATCTGACGTATACAGGATGTGCCTCGAGCTAAATGGTCGCCGTTGCCTCATGGCTACTCGAACACTTATTGTGCAACATTGAGTAACTACATCAAATGCAGATTGTTTATGCTCGACAGTCATAAACGATTCTTTTTCCTTTTTTTCTGATCTTTTTTTCTTATTTTGTTCAGGAACCATGTCTAAAGGACCAGCAGTAGGCATTGATCTTGGGACCACATACTCCTGTGTGGGAGTCTTCCTCCATGGCAAAGTGGAAATTATTGCCAACGACCAGGGCAACAGGACCACCCCCAGCTATGTTGCATTCACAGACACAGAGCGTCTCATCGGAGATGCTGCCAAGAACCAGGTCGCCATGAACCCCACCAACACAGTCTTTGGTAAGTGTTTATAAGTGATTATTGCTAAACTGATGATTGCCTAAATTATTGCTTAAAAACTAAGAAGTTTAGGGGATCATGTTCTTGCAAGTTCTTATTGTATGGCCATGATTGCAACATACACTTGCAGTCTTTTGAAAGAGCGAGGGCTCGTGTTTATATTTTAAACCTGGAAAAATAGGTTTTAGGCTTAAAAAAATAACGACATTTTTTTTAATTTGTTATTCGTTTATTAATGTTTTCATTGTATTTTTTCCCCCTCCTTTTAGATGCCAAAAGACTCATCGGACGCAAGTTTGATGATGGCGTCGTTCAGTCCGACATGAAGCACTGGCCTTTCACGGTCATCAATGATTCCACACGCCCCAAGGTGCAGGTGGAGTACAAGGGCGAGACCAAGAGCTTCTACCCCGAGGAGATCTCCTCCATGGTCCTCGTCAAGATGAAGGAGGTTGCCGAAGCCTATCTTGGAAAGGTAGTGTCTCCACTGATGCCTGCTAAGTAATATAAGCACTGCTTCTGGAATTGTAAAAATCTCAATGTTTGTTTCACATGATACCTTTGCATAAAAGGGCAAAAATAGCAATATATAAATGGCACCATTTGAGCTTTATCACACTACACATTGTGTTTTACTTATTTGTATTGTATACAAGCCCATTGTACGTTTTGCTGCTATGATTATATTATGTTTTGTCATGTCCTATTGTCTTGTTTATAAGATGTTTAATGTCCACTGTGGGCCTAGGGAGCACTGCAATTTCAAATTCTGTGTGCAACCTGTACATATGGTTTGACAAAGCTGACTTTGATGATATGAACATTTGGTTCTGGAATTGGGGGGGAAAAATCTCACTGTTTTTCTTTGTGCTTGTCCTTACAGACTGTTAACAATGCTGTCATCACCGTGCCCGCCTACTTCAACGACTCTCAGCGACAGGCCACTAAGGATGCTGGCACCATCTCTGGCCTCAATGTGCTCCGTATCATCAACGAGCCAACAGCCGCTGCCATTGCCTATGGCCTTGACAAGAAGGTAACTTTTTTTGTCTATTATCTACTAACTTTATCTACCATCTATTCATTTAGATGATGGATTAACAAGACATTGCCTATGGGCGTTGACAAGAACGTAACTATCTATTATGTACTTTATCTACTATCTATGGATTTACAAGCCACCAGGCCTATTTTATATCAAGGGTACATGCAATTCTATTTAGTGCTGTTGCCTATGGGCTTGACAAGAAGTTAACTTTTGTCCATCTGTTACAAGGATGGATGGTTTTTATTGTCACTAGCATAGACATATTGGGAATAGTGAATGCAGTAAAATTAGAAATTGGTGTATTATGTATATTATTTACTGACTTTATCTATTAATTGGCTGGATTTACAAGCCACCAGGCCCATCACTAAATGTGGCTATTAATCTGCTGACAGACTTACAAGGCACCAGGCCCATCACTTAATTTTATCTCAAGGGTACATGCCATCCTATTTAGTGTTGACATCAGTTCGGCTCCTCCCCCACTTCTGTTCTCACTGGGTTTTTTTTATTATTATTTTAGGTTGGTGCTGAAAGGAACGTCCTCATCTTCGATCTTGGCGGTGGCACCTTCGATGTGTCCATCCTGACCATTGAGGACGGAATCTTTGAAGTCAAATCCACTGCTGGAGACACTCACTTGGGCGGAGAAGACTTTGACAACCGCATGGTCAACCACTTCATCGCCGAGTTCAAGCGCAAGTTTAAGAAAGACATCACCGACAACAAGAGAGCTGTTCGCCGTCTCCGTACCGCCTGTGAGAGAGCCAAGCGCACCCTGTCATCAAGCACTCAGGCCAGCATCGAAATCGACTCCCTGTACGAGGGCGTCGACTTCTACACTTCCATCACCAGAGCTCGTTTCGAGGAGCTCAACGCTGACCTCTTCCGTGGCACTTTGGACCCAGTCGAGAAGTCCCTGCGCGACGCCAAGCTCGACAAGTCCGCGATCCACGACATCGTCCTCGTCGGTGGTTCCACCCGTATCCCCAAGATCCAGAAGCTCCTGCAAGACTTCTTCAACGGCAAGGAGCTCAACAAGAGCATCAACCCCGACGAGGCCGTTGCTTACGGTGCTGGTAAGTGTCATCGGGCTTTGTTATGGTGTGTGTGTGTGTTGCAATCGCTGTGATGAAGTTTATTCCCTGCCATTCGTAGTTTCCACCAGAGGTTGAAAAACCAAAGATGGCCCAAGTACCTTCCTTGGATGTCTGAGCGATGCTACTGCTTTGACTTTGGTACCTTCAGTGGACGACGAGGATGAGATTAATTCACCCTTTTTGCTCTTGTCATTTCAGCTGTCCAGGCTGCCATCCTCTCTGGTGACAAGTCAGAGAATGTGCAGGACCTGCTGCTCCTGGACGTCACTCCCCTGTCCCTGGGTATCGAGACCGCCGGTGGCGTCATGACTGCCCTCATCAAGCGTAACACAACCATTCCAACCAAGCAGACCCAGACCTTCACCACCTACTCTGACAACCAGCCTGGTGTGCTCATTCAGGTTGGTGTAGTTCTTTAGTTTTTGCAGTGGCTCAACATGCCTTCAAGACTTTTATTGTTATTAAATAGTTGCCTGTACGTGTGTTTGTAATAACTGGTTACTGATAAGGGGCAGTAGAGTGTTTGTACTGGTTGGCAAAGGAGCCGGAGCTTCAATTATTGGCTGACTGGAAGATGCTAAATAACTTTGTGTAAAACAGACTTGTGGGGTGCAATTGTTTTAAATGCTTGGAACTCAGCAGTTGGTCCAGAAATCTGTTTTCTTCTCATTACGGTGCTCATCAATCTTGTGACTTTCACAGGTGTTTGAGGGTGAGCGTGCCATGACCAAGGACAACAACCTGCTCGGCAAGTTCGAGCTGACCGGCATTCCCCCAGCTCCCCGTGGCGTTCCTCAGATTGAGGTGACCTTTGACATTGATGCCAACGGTATCCTCAACGTGTCTGCCGTCGACAAGAGCACTGGCAAGGAGAACAAGATCACCATCACCAACGACAAGGGTGAGTGAGAATCTGCCATATGGAAGTGCCTTTGTGTGTATATATTGGAGATCCTGCGTGTGTGTGTGTGTGTGTGGCCCTCAAATCCCTGACACAAGCGGTCGTTGCTGTGCAGCCCCACCAAGAGCAGAGTTCTCATTGTGTCATCATCTGTGGTTTCAGGTCGTCTCTCGAAGGAGGACATTGAGCGCATGGTCCAGGAAGCCGAGAAGTACAAGGCTGAGGACGATGTCCAGCGTGACAAGGTGTCGTCCAAGAACGCTCTGGAGTCCTACGCCTTCAACATGAAGTCTACCGTGGAGGACGACAAGCTGAAGGATAAGATCAGCGACGAGGACAAGCAGAAGATCCTGGACAAGTGCAACGAGGTCATCTCTTGGCTTGACAAGAACCAGGTATGTTCACATGACCTTGTGTGGATGTCTGGATTTGTGTATTGGTATATGACAAAAAGCAACTTGGTTGTACAATTTAAAGCAGGGACTTGGAAAAATAAAGCAAGCACTTGGCAGTTTGTTACACTTTTTAAAATAGCCTTGCACTATTTACATTGCATTTTGGCGGACGCTTTTATCCAAAGCGACTTACAAAAAGGAGGACATAAGCTGACAAGGCTCCAACGGATAGGCCTTCTGTTGTACCAAGCTGTCGGCATCTCAATCTTGAGAATCCAACAAACTTAAGGACGTCTTTGTATATTAAAGCGTTTTAAATCGCACTGTATAATATAAAATATAGTGCATTGATTTTATATAGCGCTTTTAATGACCCTCAAAGACGCTTTACAAAGGACGGTACAAACACACATTATTGGGACATACAGTACATAAGGACAGTACAAACACAGTATTGGGACATACAGTACATAAGGACAGTACAGACACATGATATTTGGCAAACTGAACAGAGGTAAGAAGAGACAGCAGGACAGGAAAAATAGAAAGGGGAACAGATTAGAATTTTAAAATATCGAAATTATATGCCAACAAACTTAATGACATTTTTGCACATTTAAAGCATTTTAAATCACACTGTATAATATAAAAATATTGAAATTAAACGCTAATTAAACTCACCATTTCTCCTCCCATTCCCAATAGACTGCTGAGAAGGATGAGTATGAGCACCAGCAGAAGGAGCTGGAGAAGGTGTGCAACCCCATCATCACCAAGCTGTACCAGAGTGCCGGTGGGATGCCCGGGGGGATGCCAGGAGGGATGCCCGGCGGATTCCCCGGAGCTGGTGCCGCCCCAGGCGGCGGTGGATCTTCCGGACCAACCATCGAGGAGGTCGATTAAACCGTCCCCGCCCGTGCCTTCTGTTACCACCACCACCAACCCACTCCTCCGACAGAAATGTTTAAGAGCGTTGTCTGTAGAAGGCCAATTGCCCCCCAACCCTTTTGGCTGTAAGGGATCACTTGAATTTTTTTCACAACTGGTTTTGTAGCTGTTGCACGAAGATGTATTGTGTCTGGGGGAGCTTTGGTTATATGCTTTTGCTATACCTCTGAACCAATTTTGGAATAAAGTCTGCAATCCTTCAGCCTCTTAAGCCTGTTTGGTTTGTTTACTTATTTGTGTTCTCTGTTCTTCTTGCCTGCTTCGACCATTGACCGTATATAAATATATGACATAATATACAGTCTATGGCTTCGACACATGTCGGTTGAGCCAAATAAATAATTCCAGACTCGATGAAGTCATGATGTAGTGACTAGTAATTTGCCACTTGGGGGAACCCTACCCTAAATGCGTTCTAAACGTTAATACAGTAGTGCTAATATTTTTCAGGGAGTAAAATTCCTTACTGAATTTAGGTTTGAGTGTAATGCAAAGTGGCAGGTCTGTGTGATATGATCATGGGCACGCCCATTCAGAGACTAGGGTCAAGGCAAAGACGACTCAAAAATGTAAAAAAAAAAAAAACTGTCGGAACTGCTTGACACCATCCCACATCAATTAGGTGAAATTGTGTAAGTGTTTAGTTGGTATTTGCTTACGCTGTTTAGGTTTTTTTCTTTTCTATAAATGAGAAACACAGGGTACACACTGGCTTTTATATTAATGGTATGGTGGCGCGTTGCATGCCCCTTCCCAGGCGTCCATGTATCCATGGAAACGTTTGTGTAGACTTGAGGGGAAGCTAGCCTAGGTCGAGTGGTTTGTTGTCCGTACTTGCCAGGAAGTTCTTGATCTTTTGTGTGGTTTGATTTATGGGTTTAATACAACTATAGAATGAATTTAAAACTTTTACAGGAATGCTTTATCGATTTGTAGTTAACAGGTTTGTTCAATTGCCAGTCAATTCTACCTTGCCAAACATGCTAACTTCAACCACAGGTTCTGGTGGCAATAGCGCTGCGACGTGTGGCAGCTAAAAGCTAACGGTATATTTTAAAACGCTTTGAAATGCAAAGATGTCCTTAAGTTTGTTGGATTCTCTAGATTCAGACACAGACAGCTTGGTACAAGAGAAGGCCTATCAGTTGGAGCTTCAAAAACGTATTGGCAGTAACGGAAACGTTACTCGTCAAACCGAGGAGAATGGTTTCAATGTAATTTATGATAGTCTGGAAGTGACACCTGTCACAATTGTGGACGAACAAACCTGGACGGACGAAGAAGTGACAAGGTATTTGATTACTTTTCAAATATATGCTAGTCATAGTGCATCTACACTCATCTCAACACAGACGATATCTAATCATGCTATGCATGCGGTCACTTTGTCCACTATAGCACCTAAGGATTTCCTTCCATATGTCAAAAATAGGTTACTGGTTGAAAGAAATAGAAATTGACAAGTTGATTGTTTTAGGTTTAGGTTAGGACTGCAATTTTAAGTGTTTCAGTGTTTCGATATGTAGGCTAAACACATTAGTGTGGGGCCTGGTTTCAAAACAAACATACATAACAACTGGGCATTTGGCAGTGCTCCCACCAGTTCCATTACTTAATAGAATCATTCATACCCATACACTGCATATTATCATCTTACATGGCCTACAGTCAATGTTCATACCACCATCATGATTATTTAATGGAAACCAAAACAAACAAAGCTGTAAAATCGTAGCCTACTTAGTTACAAGGCACAACAGGCCCACTGGAAGCGGACTGTCTGAAGCCGATAGGCTACGCTACACCCTACCCATGGGAGAGACAGCAGTTTCCTGACTCACCGACAGTAATGATAAAATCCATAAAGACATAAAACCAAATTAGTGGCGACATTTACAACATCAACGAACAAATGCAGCTCTTGTCTAACAAAGAACAGACTCTCAACGGGTTTGCTTTGTGATGCATGTAATTAGGCTATATTACCGACATGTATTAACCCCAGAGACTGAGATAAGGTTTTGCGGTAAATTACCCCATTGAGTACTTACATAATTATTTAAACCCATTTGAAAGCATTTTTGTTTGTTTTATTGAATGTCCTCTGATGACAACAAGGTAATAACAAGCTCCGCTGTTATTCAATTCTCCTAAAAATGCATAATGAAAGTACTTTGAATAAGACGTGCTTATGTCTGTTTGGCCTAAAGACCGCAATTTGTTATCCCTGTCCCTGTAAACTGCCCTCGTCTGGGGGAAATTAGATTTCTGTTTTGTCTAAGGTCATCACAATAAGCACCCATTGTGTGCACTATAGAAAAAACACACACAGCAAATGGACGACCCGGTTATTCTCCTATCTCCCCCTACGGACGCAGGAATCTGGAGTGTGAATACCCACATCTGTTGCAAGCACTATCCCATTACCACAACCTGCCTGTTGGCCCTACAATTTTTGTGTCAGTTTAAATTTAAAGACAGACATTCTCTTGTGTTTTTTGTGGTCGTTGATGAGCGCGTCCTGAAGTACCACTTCACCCATATTGTTGCGGCGCAACCACAGTGGCAAGACCCCCCTCCCCACAAAAGGGTTCGCGTGTGAATGCAGAGAATAGAACACAGCGCGCGGTGCTCATCGTATTCTATCAATCAGTATAGCTGGATGAACTGAATGATACCCACATCATTGGTCGGTCTGTTAGTGATGCCCTGACAACTATGCCAGTCTGTGTTGTTGTTGTTTTTTTACCCGGAAGAAATTAAAGTAGGAAAGATTTACACATGTCTCTCATTGCGCAGAGAGAAACCAACGATGAATTTGGTCAGAATGTAATTAGGAAGCCCCCGCCTCTTCCTCCCTCCTCCGTTTTTCCACTTGGCAGTTGTGTGTGAACCCCTGAAGCTCGTCTGTGTTAATAACCTGATCTAATTATCCCTCCCCTTTTCCTCTCCTCTCAATGGTGTGAAACGCTACAGATAGCAACGGCATACGGCTCAATGACATTAGTTATGCATCTAATGGCATTGAGAAGGGCCGTAATAATGTCCCCACAGGTTATTCTAACAAGGCTCTTTTCATTTGTGTGACAAAGACCATGTAGTGATTTAAAGCCGTTTAATTTGTATCCAGGGCCCTTTCAGTTGGGAAAACTCGGCCTAATTGGGCGCATATTCAGAGGCTCTCAAGAGGCAACTAGCCTAAATAGCGCAGATAGCCTTGCTCATCATGCCCTGAGATTAATGACACTGTGTCCGCCTTTGTCATCATCGTGCATGTATATGGAGTAGAGACTTGATGCTTAGATAGATGCTAATGGGATTATTTAACGGCGAAGCAGAATGACGCCTAACGTTTTAACTGGTCTAAAATTCGTTGTTGAACTGTTGCTGGATTGGAGGACATTTTTAGCGTGATAACCCTCACCTCTCTTATGTTTTGGTTTGTGTGGGACTTCTTGTATGTTGTGCAAGTCTCACGGTCTCAGTGTGTCACACCATGTCGTAGTCTGTTGTGTGAGTGCAGAATGTTTTTTTGAGCTGTGCCTTGAATTTAGGTCTAACGGAAAATATCTGGCCAGAGATTTTGTTCTTTCCATATACTTCTGTGCTGTTTTTGAACGTAGAAAGGGCATATGGCATACAGTACAGGCCAAAAGTCTGGACACACCTTCTCACAGGGGCGATTTTAGCATCTGGTCTTTAGGGGTGCCCGGCCCCCAGTGCTTATCACACAATACTATTATTATATATAATATAATATTCATTTTGCACTGAGCCAGGGGGTGCCGAGCAGTTTCACGGGGGTGCCTTGGCACCCCTAAAAATGGTCTAGATTCGCCCCCTGCCTTCTCATTCAATGCATTTTCTTTACCTTTATGACTATTTACAT
The DNA here is from genome assembly GCA_030347295.1 of Setipinna tenuifilis. NCBI lineage: Eukaryota > Metazoa > Chordata > Actinopteri > Clupeiformes > Engraulidae > Setipinna > Setipinna tenuifilis. Next base: position 2,599,856 of record CM059272.1, read on the forward strand.
AGTAGATTCTCACTGAACGCAACACAACTGTAAATGAACACATGGAATTATGTGCTTAAAAAAAAGTTAAGACCTAATGCTTTTTTGTTAAGTACATAATTCCATATGTGTTCATCATTCATTCAATTTCATATGTGTATTTTGATTTGTTTTTACTTAATAATAATATTTAAACTGCAGTTTGAGATAACTCGGAAATGAAAGAGTTTCACAGAACCCTGTACTTGTTGTAAGGTGTGTGTGTGTGTGTGTGTGTGTGTGTGTGTATGTTTATTCAAACTCAGTGCTGTCATGTGAACGTTCTGCTCCTCAGTGACGAAGATGACGATGATGAGTACACGGACCTACGCTACGACCCGGACTGGAGGAGGAACTACGAGCAGGCGCGTCTGTTTCACGAGCTGCACACACGTCTGTCCCTGGAGCAGGCCACCCACGGCGTGTGTGAGGGGCCTGAGCAGGGTCTGGGGGACACCCGCGGCCCAGCGACGAGGACAAGGAGGAGGAGGAGAGACGGCCGAAGGGCCGGAGACGGCAGCCCTATCGAGCACAGGGTGGTGCCATCTGCTGCAGGAGCCCCCGAGGCTTACGTTACCGTGGAGACAAGAAGCAGGAGCAGCAGCGGGGGTGACGCCCAGGTGCATCTCCCAGCATCCTCTTTCCACCTGCACCCCCCTGAACACCAGGTAGCGCTCGAGTCCTCGCCCACGTCCAGTCACACACACTCTCCACCCGCATCGCCAGCCTCACCAGGAGGCCGTGTGCATCCTGCCCAGAGGGAGACCGGAAAGGCCGGGCCACGAAGGCAAGGTCACAGGCAAGGTCACCGAGCCGTCGTCGAGGGACGCGACCCCCCACCCGACCCAGTAGTAGAGCTTGGCGAGAACGAGGAGGCCTGTGGTGGCAGACCCAGAGGCGGTCAGAGGCGCTGCCCCCCTGACCCTGAGAGAAAGAGTGAGAGCGACCGGCACGGGAGGCCCAACGCCAGGCCAGCCAGGCCCAGGAAGGACGTGGTGGAGGAGAACAAGACCACGCTGGGCATGACCACCGCGGCCAAACAGGGCTCCTACCTCAGGATGTACGGCAGGAAGAGAGAGACACCACAGGAAACACATGAGGTACGTCTCCTGCTGAGCCATGGATAACATTACAACATAGATGCATAGATGACATAGATAACATTACAACATTGGTTTATAGATGATAGATGACATAGATAACATTACAACATAGATGCATAGATGATAGATGACATAGATAACATTACAACATTGGTGTATAGATGATGGATGACATAGATGACATTACAACATTGGTGTATAGATGATAGATGACATAGATAACATTACAACATAGATGCATAGATGATAGATGACATAGATAACATTACAACATAGATGCATAGATGATAGATGACATAGATAACATTACAACATAGATGCATAGATGATAGATGACATTACAACATAGATGCATAGAGGATAGATGACATAGATAACATTACAACATTGGTGTATAGATGAAATGAGGATGTATGGAAGAGAGAGACACCTCAGGAAACAGATGAGGTATGTCTCTTGCTGAGGTGCGGATAAGATAAGGTGTATAGATGAAATGAGGTATGTTGTAAGGATGTATGGGAGGACGAGAGAGTCACCTCAGGAGAGAGATGAGGTACGTCTCTTGCTGAGGTGTGGATAACATTACAACATAGATGTATAGATGATAGATAACATTACAACATAGGTGTATAGATGATAGATAACCTAGATAACATTACAACATAGGTGTATAGATGAAATGAGGTATCCTGTAAGGATGTATGGGAGGAAGAGAGAGCCACATCAGGAGACAGAGAAGGTACGTCTCTTGCTGAGGTATGAATAAGATAAGGTGTATATTAACATGTTTCCATGTTAATCATCGACCACCAAAGCTAATCCTCCCTCCCAACCCCAACTGCACTTCATGCACTTTACGTGTTTAGATTCAGTATTTTAATTAATTATTACAACTAAATATTTCAAATAAATAACTAAATGACATTTGTGAAGCTGCAGCTGGTTCAGGCGAAGAGGGTGGACTTTGGCACTGCACTTTTCAAAAGATCCACAAGGTGGCGCACTAACATTGGGAGAAAGCATTGAACCCAATGTCCAACCTGTCTGCTGTGCCCCTTTTTAAACTGACTGTTCCCGTTCTAATGATCTGCCCTCAACAGAATACAAACAAGGAACGAGTTAGGCATACCTGCCCACATCGTTAGAAAATATTTTACAAAACATTATACACATTGTTGTAAACAGACATTTTATTCTGATACATAACAGGACTTTTAAATGGAGAGTAAAATCAGAGAGGTCACGACTCTTTATGTGACTGTTGGCAACAAATGGTTAAGTTAGCAACTCATCAATTTTAGGTTTAGGTTTTTAACACGTAAAATCATACATCAGCTTCCTGTTTGAACTCTTGTTATCAGCCTGTTCTTGTCATTGCCTGCTTTCATTGCCCTTCCTTCCCCTCACAATAGACCAGGCCAATAACACGCCACACTCCTTCTTCAGATGAAGATTTAATTTGTCGAATCCAGCCTTCAATTGCCGTGTGTGTACTACTTCAGGATATGAAAAAAGACCCCCCTAAAAAGAAAAGAAAAAAGGGAAGGCAGAGCACTAAGGAGAGCGTGTCTGGCTACGCGGAGCCTATTATGGTTTGATCTGTGCAACAGGGACCATTAAGGACATCAGAGGAAAGAGAGGCGGCGTTAGCGGTAGAGTTAGCCGTAGCGATAGCGGTAGCCGTAGCGATAGCCTGCTCCTCTATGGCAGTGCACCTGGTCCACGGGATGTAATTGGCTTTGGCGACCTGCACACACACACCTGTACACACACTCCTGCACACACACACACACACTCTCCTGCACACACATACACACTTACACTCCTGCACACACATACACTCCTGCACACACACACACTCCTGCACACACACACACACACACTCCTGCACACACACACACTCCTGCACACACACACACACTCCTGCACGCACACACACACACACTCCTGCACACACACACATTCTTGCACACACACACACACTCCTGCACATACACACACTCCTGCACACACACACTCCTGCACACATACACACTACTACACACACACTCGTGTGTATAGCGGTCTGCTGCGTTTCTAACCTTTCCTCTCCCATCTGAGCCCTGCTGTCTCCTAATGTCTCACATCAGACACATTTGCATAGTGAAGAGCCGTTACCATTGTGGCTCTGTAAACAGAGCTGAGCCCTTTACACTCCTCTCTCCTTCTATCTCCTCCTTCCTCCTCTCCTTTTTCTCTACTCCTTCCTCTCTCCACTCTCCTCTCGTTTCTGTCTTCCTCTCTCCGCTGTCCTCTCCTCTCTCGTGTCTCCTCTTCTCTCGTCTCTTTTCTCTCCTCTCTTCTCCTCTTTCCTCTCTTTTCCTCTCTCCTCCCTCCTCTCTTTGCTGTCATCTCCCCTCTCTCCTCCTCTCTTCCTCTCTTCTCTCCTGTCTTCTCCTCTTCTCTATCCTCTCTTCTCTCTCTCCTCCTCTCTCCTCTCTCCTCTCTGATCTGTCCGCTCTTCTCCCTCCCCCATCTCCTCCTCACTCTGATCTCCTTTCTCCTCTCCTCTCCTCTCATCTTCTCTCCTCCTCTCTCCTGTCCTCTCTCCTCTCCTCTCATCCTCTCTTCTCTCCTCTGTCCTCTTTCCTCTCTCCACTCTCCACTGTCCTCTCTCTTCTCATCCTCTCCTCTCATCCTCTCCTCTCTCCTGTCCTCTCTCCTCCTCTCTCCTCTCTCCTCCTCTCTCCTCCTCTCTCCTCTCTCCTCCTCTCTCCTATCCTCTCTCTTCTCTCCTCTCCTCTCATCCTCTCCCCTCTCTCCTCCTCTCTCCTCTCCTCTCTCTCCTCCCCTCTCCCCTCTCTCCTGTCCTCTCCTCTCCCCTCTCCTCCCCTCTCCTCTCCTCTCCCCTCTCCTCCTCTCTCCTCCTCTCTCCTCTCCTCTCTCCTCCTCTCTCCTGTCCTCTCTCCTCTCCTCTTCTCCTCTCTCCTTCTCCGAGACGCAGTTCTCTGTGTCTTCCAGGGAGTCTTCCATGAGGGCTTCTCTTAGGCTGTCCTTCAGGGGAGCATTATGGCCCAGTCAGACTATATGATTTTTTTGTCGTTCACGATTGTCGTTTACGATCTACCATGTCACACTATACGATTTTAGAACCATAAAAAACTCTCCGCGTCTTGATCGGGAGAGTGGCCACATACACCGACAGCATCGTTTGCGTCGCCTGTTGTCATAGCAGCAGCTGTCAACAGAAGGCCAGGTGTCATACTTTTCATGACAACGTCATCCGACTCCTGACAAAATTCTGACATGCCAGTCTTTTTGTCGGGCTGTCTTAGAATGTCGCAAACGACAAATTGGAAGTCGTGAATCATGTCACATTACAAGATTCACTCGTGTTCGATGTCGTGCCCGACTGTTCAAAATCGGATACGATGGTCGGTTACGACAAATTCGGGGCAAAATCGGGCTGAAATCGTATAGTCTGACCAGGCCATAAGTGAGACCAGAATGACTTTACAGTAGAATTCCGAGTTTGGGCATGTTCGTATCGTACTGAGGTTTGTTTTTGTGAGTTGTATGTTATCTTGTAAAATTAATTTTGAAATGACAAAGCTCTAGCATGTTAGAAACTTAAATTTAGATTCATTTCTTTTAGTTAATTTTTTCAAGTTTAGGTTGTTGTTAACATCAACAATTCACATTTAATATAGATTAAGTTATCATTTCGCTACATCAGATATCCTTTTAGGTTTCCAGGAAAGAAACGATAATGGAAAAGTATATCAGGTGTGTGAACATACACAGCAAGTTCTAAAGTGTTAAATCAACTCTGAGAGAGAGTCAGTTTTAACACTATGCCAGTGTTTCTGTTGTCCCAATCATTGTAGTGTTCATTTAACACTCCTCCCTTACATATTTAACTACTTACTACTTACTATAGTTAACACTTTTTGCAGTGTAATTTCAACTCTAATTTTAACACTTTTGCTTAACACTGGGAAATTAGCTCTGAGTATATTGCTGTGTGTATAGTCCCATGGGCTTAATCTTTCAGCTGAATAGCACAACCTGTATGCCACAGTTCATTTTGAAATGGACGTTATATTCTGTGCGTGAGTGTGGGTGCGCTCGGAGGCTTTTAGATACTGTACTGTGTAGGTTACATATTGAATTGCATTGTGGTCAAGATTTTGTGTAGTTTTTGCTACAAGGGTCATTCCGTGTCAAATCAACAAACGGCCGCAAGTCACCCTCTCCAAAAAATCTGAAAAAAATCACAGCTGTTTGTACATCCAACCTATGCATAAATCTTAAATATTAGGTCTGTATCACTAATAGCCATTTTCACAGCTTTGGAGAGGAAGAATTACACAAGATACATCTGATCTGATTTAATTTTTGAATTCTACAGGAAAATGCATTTCTTTTCACATAGTTACACTTATGTGTGTGGAATACTAAAAGAGCCAGCAATGTCGGAAGTTGAGCAAAAGGCTTGTTCACCAGAATTCCCAAAATGACCTGAAATTTCAAGGGCTGTAGTTTTGGAGCTATTGGTGATACGGACCTAATATTTAAGATTTATGCATAGGTTGGATGTACAAACAGCTCTGATTTTTTTCAGATTTTTTGGAGAGGGTGACTTGCGGCCGTTTGTTGATTTGACACGGAATGACCCACAAGTCCACGTAGGTTGCTTAAAAAGCAGTCACAATGCAAAGATCTACATGACAGGATGCTTGGAAATGAAAGAGGTTTTTAAAGACGTGGAAAAAGATATACTGTATGGCAAACAACAGACTCGTCAGCTATATGTCTCCTTCAGTATATGTGCCTTTTGTCAACGTACGACTCTGTCTGCGCTCCAGTTTCTTTAGTGCTTTTTCCTACAAAGGCTGTAAGATCCGTCTGTAAGAAGCATCTGTATGTTTTATATTGTAAAATATAGTGTCATATTTTTTATTCTCTAGTGTGTCTGCAGCGTTTGCTGCTTTCCCCCCCTTAAAACCAACTTCCTGAGTGTGTCTCATCATTAGTACATTTACCAGCTATCAGTGTTTCCTCTAATGTGCCCCATGACCCCTTTCAAAAAGGGGGGCGCACAAGTCCCCCATAATTAGCCCATGTTATTAAACGCACACAATCTCGTAATGTGGCAACTTTTTAGCCCCCACCCCTCCCCAACCCGCCCCCCCCATTCCGCGTAGCGAGCGAGCGAGCGAGTGAGAGAGAGAGTGAGCAGCAGATGGATGATGGGATCTTGCTGCAGCAGTAGAGCTCCCTTTGATAAAGACACAAGTAGCCCAGCAATCTTCCTCCCCTGCACTCAGCTCCTCTCGGCCTCAGTCTCCCCCCCCCACCCCACCCCCCCCGGGCCGCCTCTTTACTTCAAAGCCAGGAACATAATGTACAATCTCTTAATAGCCTGTGGCTAGCCAAGGGGGTGGGGGGGGCGGGTGCGGGATAGCCGGGGGGGTGGGGGGGAGCCTCTTTTCTCCGACTGTATACTCTCCCTTAGTGTGTAAACACCTAATCAAGATTGCCTGGGCTGGGCTGGGCTGGGCTGGCCACAATAGCAACCAAATGCAATTCAGGCATCCATCCATCCATCCATCCGCCCCTCCGCCCGTTCGCCCCTCCGTCGAGCCGAGCGAGTATGAGTGTGCGCTGCGCTCTCTGCAGACAGACAGACGCTCGCATCCCTTTGAAGTCTTCATCGTGAAAGCTGTGTGTGTATCCTAGTCTTGAGGAAAATGGCCAAGGTCCGATTATTGCCTGACTTTGTTGTGGCTCGTGGCCCTTGTGAGAGAGGCAATTATGGAAGCCCCAATTTATCAGAATAGGTATTACGGAGCTTACTGTGTGCAGCGCTCCAGTCCAAACGCTATTTTGGTTGATCATTGATCATTCTCCCTCGATGGCATTGAGATTATTAACATAGTCGACCATAAAGGGGGCCGTGGCAGAGGGGACAGGCCTCAGGGTTGTGCCCCCACATCGCCACAAAGGACATAAGGAGGGAGGAAGAAAGGAGGAAGGGAGTGTGTTTGTCCGCGGCGGAGCCATTGGCACCTGTTTCTTGCTTGGCCGCAATGACGGCTCGAACCAGGCCAATGGATGCAACACACCCACACACACACACACACTGCCCCCCCACGGACCAGATGTGTGTGTGTGCGAACACCTGCATCACTGCACCTGCATCGTGTGCCAGAGCGCCAAATGGAAACTCCCTCTCACAGCATAATGGCCGTCACTGAGAGGCCTTAAGACAAAGGCATTTTACCTTTTTTATTTTTTATTGTTTTTCCTATTATACCATACTGTTTTGCAGTTCCTAGAAAAATACATTTTTTATTCAGCTAAATACTATTTTTTTTCCAGTCAAATTGATTGTTGTGGCATTCTTGCCATTGTGTTGTGTGCATGACAAATAAAAGCAGCCTGCTTTTAAGTTATGTTATTCCAGCCAGTTACCATGTGGTCTCAGCAAAGCAGCAAAAGGCCGAGGTGGATATCGATCTTAAATATCATCCACCTTTCGCCAGAATCATGGACTGTCCTTAAGTGTGCAGCGTTTTGTTTTCACATATCTGTGCTGTGCTGAGTATTTTTGTGGCTCCAAATTGATGTTATGCTGCTCATACCTATGCATTATTGCCAGAGCGTCACACATGCTGTGTTTATATTGTTATGTTTTGTCATCGTGTTTTATTGTCTTGTTTATAAGATGTTTAATGTTCACTGTGGGCCTAGGGAGCGCTGCAATTTCAAATCCTGTGTGTGCAATCTGTACATATGGTTTTTGACAATAAAGCTGATTTTCACTTTGACTTTGACTTTGACTATGGGGTAGTGGGGGCAGCAGATAGATGGTGTGTCGCCCTGTGTTTGTTTTGTTTTGGTTTGTTTTTTTTGTTGTGTTGTGGTTGTTTGTTTGTTTGTTTGTGTTGACGGTAACCTTGCAATCATGTCTGTGTTTCAGCACTTCCATGCCCAGTAGGCAATCCAATGTGACAAAGGCCCCCTGCTGTTTAAAGAGCAGTGTGTTTGTTGGGCAGAGCGGAGCTGAGTTGTCCCCAGCACGCGGTGACAATAGGGGATAGGAGGATAGCTTTCTCTCACGTGGGCCAGCCTTTCGCTCGTCAATGGATCCCCCCCACTTTTTTTCAGCAGACACCCCCCTGCCCCCCCCTCCCCCAAACTGCTACCGAGC
>CM059272.1:2613171-2635671 GCA_030347295.1 Setipinna tenuifilis
GAGGGCCCCCCCACCCTCAGGCCGAGATCCTGGTCATCGACGAGGGCGGCTCCACCAGCAACGCCTCGGACATTACCCCCCCACTGCCGCGCTCCACTGGACGAGGACGGGGACAGGCCCCCCCTCACCCGGCCCTCCCCCCCTCCTCCTCCTCCTCTGCAGTCAGGTCCCCCATGCTCCACCTCAACATCAACCTCAATGGCGCCACTGGTGCTGCTGCTGCCACTGCGAAGCTCTCTCCCCCACCCCACAGCAGCCGAGAGCAGCAGGACGGGCTTCTGACGCCCCATCGAGCCCCCCCACCCTGGGTGCTGAGGCCCCCCCTCTTCTACCCTGCGCCTCTCGCAGGCCCTGACCCCCATCCCGCCCTCCTGCACCCCCACACTGCTACTGCCCACCCCACTGCCCACCCCGCTGCTGGGCCAGTGCAGTGGGCTCTGGTGATGGCCCCCTCCCCCCCTGGCCCTGGGGCTGGAGCCAGCCTTGCAGCGCAGCAGCGCGTTCTGGAGGTGCCGGTGCCCCCTGGTGGCAGGAAAGGACACAGCACAGGTGCTCACTACTGGGATCCCAGCCCACACACTGACAGGTTAGTCACCAGTTATGTGATTGCTCATGTTATGGTTGTGGCGACAGTGTTCGTTATTGTAGTGTGTGTGTGGGTGTGTGTGTATGTGTGTGTGTGTGTGGGCTCACTACTGGGATCCCAGCACACACACTGACAGGTTAGTCACCAGTTATGTGATTGCTCATGTTATGGTTGTGGCGACAGTGTTGGTTATTGTAGTGTGTGTGTGGGTGTGTGTATATGTGTGTGTGTGTGTGTGTGTGTGGGCTCACTACTGGGATCCCAGCACACACACTGACAGGTTAGTCACCAGTTATGTGATTGCTCATGTTATGGTTGTGGCGACAGTGTTCGTTATTGTAGTGTGTGTGTTTGTGTGGTGTGTGTGTGTGTGTGTGTGTGAGTGGTGTGTGTGTGGTGTGTGTGTGTGCATGTGTGCGAGTGTGGTATTTCCTGTGCTGTTTCTACTAACCTTTCGTTTGAAAATGAAATAGCACTACATTGTGGCAACATACTCTTAAGACAGAACTTGATGCAGTGCAGTTGAGAGTCTGATAATATTAAGGAAAACCAATCCACTAAATGGAAGCAGGACCACAACATGGCACTGACTGAGAGGCCATACAAGGGCAGACAAGTTATGGCCTCAGGTCATCCTCAAACAAAAACACAAAACCAAACTGGCCAAAGGGATTAGACATGGCTGTAAAATCATCTAAAGAGGGCCGGCTTGAGACCTCTTATCTTTGGAGGGATTCTGAGTGCTACTGGTATTAGCGCTGTGTGTGTGTGTGTGTGTGTGTGTGTGTGTGTGTGTGTGTGTGTGTGTGTGTGGGAGGGAGGATGGGGGGGGGTCAAGTCCCCATGAGCAGGGTCTGGGTGCAAGCAGGGCCCGGTAGACGGATGGATGGAGGGCAGAGCTGAACCAAACCAAAGATCTTAGGTTCTACACAGATAGGGCAACTAAATACATTACCATGGGAACAAAAGTGAACAGCTCCAGTCTGCATAGATATGCGTGTCACATGGCGTCACAACAACATAAACCTTTTATTGTAATAAGCTATAAAATAATAGAAACATGTCAAATTGTCAAAAACCATATGTACAGGTTTCACACACACAGGGTTTGAAATTGCAGTGCTCCCTAGGCCCACAGTGAACATTAAACATCTTATAAACATGACAATAAAACATAATGACAAAACATAACAATAAAATGTAAACATGGCACAGAATGAGGAAGGAAATGGACGTTATCGACTTTTCCCTGTCTCTTAACACTCTCTGGCTGAACAGCTGGGCCTTGTGCAGAAGAAGGCAGGTGTGGGGGGGTTCGGGGGGGGGGGGGCGCACTGGGAACAGATGGAGAGCGTACAGCTAGGTGCTGATCTGTTTGGTCACAGAGTTTAAGCTAACGCACTGGAAAAGACAAGAGATGGAGCCCCTCAGACTCACTGTTAGCTAACACACTGGGAAATGGTGGAACAACCTACCAGTTGCTACAAGAACAGCAACATCCCTTCCACCTTTAACAAGCTTGTAAAGGCCCTTCTCTTCCGAGACTGCTTCCCTTCCTAACAAAACTAACCATCACTAAACCGACTCTCTCTTATTCTGCCCCCATGTGGGAAGTATGTGTGTCTGTAGTGTCCCTGCTCTGCGAATCTTACTTAGACACATGTATCTCCTTGTATGTATAAAGGTAGTCTGCTTACTCTGTGTTCCTCTACATCTCTGTTAGCTTATGTCCTCCTTTTTGTAAGTCGCTTTGGATAAAAGTGTCTGCTAAATGTAATGTCATGAAAAAAAAAACAAGAATCGGAGTCCCTCAGAATCATTTTTTCTTTTCGTTTTTTTCAAAGAAACAAGGAGTGATCCTGGCCATGGCTTACGAGGAAGATGTTGGCGATTACGGCCTTAAGTTTCCCTGTATTTCATTTAAATTTTACTTAGGCCAAAATAAGCTAATTGGTCATTTAAACCTCTAGTTACGGCCCGACTCCCATAAAATGCTCAGAAAGGACTTAGCCTGTTGCTGTCCGGATTTTAAAAGATTAAATGATTGCTATTGTGTGCAGTAATCAAGCTGAAGTCTGGAATGTTAGCTTCTAAAGACGGCAATTACACAAAAGCCCCACAAAAGGACAGGCTGTCTGTTTGCCTGTCGGTGAGTCAGTGAGGCATTGAGTATCCCATACAGTACGGGCCAAAAGTTTGGACACACCTTCGTTACTTTTATGACTATTTATATTGTAGATTCTGACTGAAGGCATCAAAACTATAAATGAACAAATGTGAAATTATGTACTTAACAAAAAAGTTAAGACTTAACGCTTTTCTGTGTACAACCTGTCCATATGGCTTTTGACAATACAGCTGACTATGACTTTGAACTAATACAGGGAAGTGCATATACCATTCCATAAATTCTGCCAGGGTATGTAAACTTATGAGCACAACTGTAAGTAAAGATGATGATGATTGTGATTGTGATAATCACCTTTGTGTGTCTTCCAGAGTGAATGCATCAAAACTATAAATTAACAAATGTGGAATTAGGTACTTAACAAAAAAGTTAACACTTAACACGGGTGTTTGACAGTAAATGGCTTCAGTCAGCACTAACCATGAGTGAAAGAAAGGTTTTTGTGTTATCATTCATATTCTCTGAACAATGGTTAAGAAATCATGATGATCATGATGATGATTGTTATTATTATTATGGCCTTTGTGTGTCCTCCAGAGTGAGTCTGTGGGCGTCTAACGCAGGGCTGGGGCCAGAGGGTGCTGTGCAGATGTCTGATGCCTCCCTCTGCTCTGGCAACACCACAGGCAGCTCGGCTCCCTCGGGGTCCTCTGGCTCCTACATGGTGCTGCCCCCTATAGGCAGGAGGGAGAGGGGCGGCCCTGAGGGCAGCATGGGGACCCTGGGGCCCAGGAGCTGCTCCGATGGATACCTGGCCCAGCTGGAGAAGCAGAGAGTAGCAAAAGCCCAGACTGGGTACAAGGTATGTGTGTGTGTGTGTGTGTGTGTGTGTAGGGATGTGTGTGTGCGCGTGTGTGTGTGTCAGCTGGAGAAGCAGAGGCAAAAGCCCAGACTGGGTATAAGGTATGTGTGTGTGTGTGTGTGTGTGTGTGTGTGTGTGTGTGTGTGTGTGTGTGTGTGTGTGTGTGTGTTTTTGTGTCAGCTGGAGAAACAGAGGCTCGCAAAAGCACAGACTGGATATAAGGTGTGTTTGTGTGTGTGTGCATGTGGGTGTGTGTGTGTTTTTGTGTGTGTGTGTGTGGGTGTATGTGTGCGCATGTGTGTGCGGCCCAGCTGGAGAAGCAGAGGATCGCAAAAGCACAGACTGGGTATAAGGTGTGTAGGTGTGTGTGCGTGTGTGTGTGTGTGTGTGTGTGTGCATGTGTGTGTGCGTGTGTCTGTCTGTTTGTGTGTATATGTGTGTGTCAGCTGGAGAAGCAGAGGCTCGCTAAAGCCCAGACTGGGTATAAGGTGTGTAGGTGTGTGTGTGTGTGTGTTTTTGTGTCAGCTGGAGAAGCAGAGGATCGCAAAAGCCCAGACTGGGTATAAGGTGTGTAGGTGTGTGTGCGTGTGTGTTTGTGTTTGTGTGTGTGTGTGTGTGTGTGTGTGTGTGTGTGCACGCACATGTGTGTGTAAGGTAGAGAGGGGTCAACAGATGGATTATAGAAACACAGACAATGTGTAGTGAGTACAATGTGAGTATCAATTTGTTGGAAGTGGTATTTATGTGAGTGTGTGTTGCTCTCTTTCTGTGTGTGTGTGTGTGTGTGTGTTTGAGGTAGGGATACAGGCAAAGACAGATAATAAAGACAGAATGAAAGTCATAAAGAAGCGAGAGTGATGGAGAGCAATAGAAAGAGAGAGAGAGAGAGAGAGAGAGAGAGAGAGAGGGTTAAATAGGCAGGGAGAGAGAGCGAGAGAGAGAGAGTGACAGAGAGGGAGAGAGAGAGAAGGAAAGAGAGAGAGAGAGAGAGAAAGAGAGACAGCTAAATAGGCAGGGAGAATGAGAGAGTGAGACAGAGACAGAGAGAGACAGAGAGAGAGAGAAAGAGAGAGAGAGGGTAGTTGCAAAGCACGTGTATTACCCCCTCAAAAGGTGTTCTGGGAAGGGGATCTTCCTGTGCCGATGCAGGGACTCATCGGGTTAATTGCGTAAGTAATTGAGAATGTGCTTAATTGCTCTGAGACGCTGACACCAGGCAGGGCCACAAAAGACATGTTGAAAGGCGTTAGCTAGGCGCTAAGGTGATTAGGCGGGAGCTTTCTGTGCTGCAGAGAAGGCTGGCTGGCCGGTAAGATGGCCATTTGCATGTAATGACCATGAGGCCTTTCTCATGGACTGGCAGGGTGAGCTGAGCTTCACAGGTGTGGCCCTTAAGACTAGAGGCTAACGTATTAGCCACCATGGCTAGCGCTTGTGTCTGCAAAAGAGGTTAGCGTCAGTCACAAACACGCATGCTAAAACAGAGCAGGCTAATAGAAAAGCTGATAGGAAGCTAATAAGAAAAAGATGTTGTGTTTTATTGTGTTCATTACTCACTGCGATGTTAAATTGTTTAAAGACATTTATTTCACCTGAATCAATCGTTATTTAGTGTAGACAATGGAACTGTAATAGTTATTTAGTGTGAATGCTACGTCTACAGGACAGCTTGTCTTTGTGTACAACCGCCAGATAGTTACCAGTTACCAGTATAAATACAGACATTTTGTGAGAAAAATGATTAGCCACCATGGCCATGTGTGTGTGCCTGCAGAGGATGTTAGCGCCATTGACAAACACACATGCTAACAGGCTAATAGGAGAACACAGGCTAACAGGAGAAAGATGGCCGTCCTGAAGAGCAGGCAGCTTGGAGAGATTAGCCAGAGTACACGTTGTGCTTCTCTCTCACAACAAGCACTTGATTTCACATTACACACAAACACATACACATACACTTGCGCACAAACTCTCTCAACACAAACATGTACACACACACACACACACACACACACACACACACACAGACTCACACACACACAGAACAGACACCTGCAAACACACACACACACACACACACACACACACACCACATCAAACCGCATCCTGAAGGACACCTCTTACCTCAGTGTGTCCGTCCCCGAGACTCATGGGATTAACTCGGGGATGAATTTGTAAAAGGGCCGTGACGCTGGTACCCAGAGGGACGAGGATCAGAGCGCCATCCTGCCCCTGCCCCTACCCCCACCCCTGCCCCTGCTCCCTGCCCCTGCCCCGCAGTCTCCATGACCAATGGCTAATTCGCTAGTGGCCCCTGGCCCTCAACGAACCCGTCTGATCCGCGGCGATTAGGCCCCCTTTGTAGGGGGGGTGGGGGGGGGGGGGGGGTCGAACTGTGGATTGCCACTCCGGTTCGCTCCGTGTCATACAGAGGATTAGCCGCTTAGCCTCTGTATTCGACCGTGGGAGACCAGCGTCGTCATGGAGAGACCAGCGTCCTTGAGGAGAGACCAGCGTCGTTGAGAGACCAGCATTGAGGAGAGACCAGCGTCGTTGAGAAACTAGTGTCGTTGAGAGACCAGTGTCGAGAGAGAAGCATCATTGAGAGAGCAGTGTTGTTGAGAGACCAGCGTCTCCTTGTCCCGGTCCAAGATGTTGACTCGTGAGGACTGCCTCATGATTTTTCTATTATAAGCTTAGCAGTGTCTGCAAAACATCCAAAAAACTGTGTTTGTTTATACTTGTGTGTGCATGTGTATGTGTGTGTGTGTGTGTGTGTGTATGGGTTTCCAGGCATACACACTGATAGATTGTCACATCCAAAAAACTGTGTTTGTTTATACTTGTGTGTGTGTGTGTGTGTGTGTGTGTGTGTGTTTCCAGGCATACACACTGAGGGATTATCACAGTATAAAACAGAATGTGAAGCTGGGCGGTCTCGGACCGAGTAATGCTGTCACAGAAGAGACCGTAAGTCTGATTGGCTGCCTTTAGGATTGATTGCTGGTCGTTGTCATAGTTTATTAACTATTTAAAACTGGTGCTCCAGCACTAGAGTTCCACTGCACTATGGTCAACACAATACTTTTAAAAGTCCTCAGTGGACATGTCAGTCAAATAAAGACATTTTAATTCACATTTTTGGAGTGCCTTGGCGAAGAAAAAGACTTTTCTTTTCAACTAACTATGGATTACTCACCTTGAACCAAAGAGCACCCACCACAACAGTCATTTATTTTTCCTAAAAGGACTGAGCTTCTGACTTCAAACAAACAATACTTAAGATGTAGTAAATGTCCTAATCGACTATACCTGTTCAATCACACTGAGGTGTACAGTACAGGCCAAACGTTTGGACACACCTTCTCTTCTCACTCTTTACTTTCATGACTATGTCCATTGTAGATTCTCACTGAAGGCATCAAAACTGAATGAATGAACACATGTGGAATTATGTATTTAACAAAAAAGTGTTAAGTTTGAACTAAGTACATAATTCCACGTGTTCATTTATAGTTTTGATGCCCTCAGTCAGAATCTACAATGTAAATGGTCTTAAAAAGTAATGAAAACACATTGAATGAGATGGTGTGTCCAAACCTTTGGCCTGTACTGTATAAAAAATAATGTAATAGACATGTAAATGTAAATGACATGTAATAGAATAAATAGTTCCTACATTTACAAAATGATCAAAGGATAGATTCACTCCCAGAATAGGATGCTTTTGGCATCTTTGTGCTTAATAACCTGTGGATGTCATTTTAATTTTAATTTCCTGTTCTCTAATTTTTGTTGTTAAGCACTTCTTTTATTGTGTTCATTTCTCACTGCGATGTTAATTGTTCAAAGACATTTATTTCAACTGAATCAACCATTATGTAGTGTAGAAAATGAAATTGTAATAGCTATTTAGTGTGAACGCTACTTGTTTCCTCTCATGCATGTAAAAGCTCAGTCTACAGGCCAGTGAGTTTTTGTCTACATCAACCAGATAGCTAGCAGTATAAATACAGCCTTTTTTTGAGAAAAAAATGATTTGCTCTGTTTTTTTTTTCCTTTTTCTTTTAAATACTGTGTATCGTATTGTTTCACGGGTCAGATGAGGTCCAGTGTGCTTTGTCACAAAGAGAACAGGCCTTAAAGGCCTAAATGACTGAGTTAATTAAAGCCCTCTTTTATAATCTGCCCCCCCCCCTTCATCTATCCTTTCTCTCCCCCTCTCTCCCTCCTTTTCACTGGAGCCAGGCGGAGAAAATGAAGCGACAGAAGCTGTATTCAGAGGTGATCCGGCAGCAGAACAAGAAGATAAGTAGGATCCCCTTCCTGCCGGCCCAGAAGCAGAGCCCAGCGGCAGCTAACAAGGACGCCGCGGCCCCCAGGATAAAGGTACTGGAGCTACTGGTGTGTCTGTGTGACTGCCAGGAGAAAAGGTACTGGAGCTACTGGTGTGTCTGTGTGACTGCCAGGATAAAGGTACTGGAGCTACTGGTGTGTCTGTGCGGCCCCCAGGATAAAGGTACTGGTGCCATAGTGAAGTAGAAGGTACTGCAGGTCTGTGTGCCAGGCAGGATAAAGGTACTGGAGCTCTGTGTGATAGCCAGGAGTACTGGAGGTCTGTATGACTGCCAGGGGAAAGGTACTGGAGCTCTGTGTCACCCCAGGGGAAAGGTACTGGAGCTCTGTGTGGCACCCCGGAATAAAGGTACTGGACGTCTGTGTGACTGCCAGGAGAAAGCTACTGGATGTCTGTGTGTCAGGCAGGATAAAGATACTGGAGCTCTGTGTGGCTGCTAGGTGAAAGCCACTGCAAGTCTGTGTCACTGCTGGCTTTAAGTACACCAGCCTTGCCCTGCCCTGCCCGGGCCGCTTGTCTCTATCGCAAACACGTGGACACGTGGTGCTCGTGATCCCCCCTGGTCCAGATCTCCACCCTTCCACCCCTGAGTAAGGAGACTACCTTTATACATACAGGGAGATGCATGTGCCTACGTACGTTTCCTGGAGCAGGGACACTACAGACACACATACTCCCCACATGGGGCAGAGTAAGAGAGAGCTGGTTTAGTGATTGTTGGTTAGGATGTTAGGATCTCCCCTGGTCCAGTTCTCCACCCCTGGTGTAGCTCTCTGCCCCTGGTCCAGCTCTCTGCCCCTGGTATGGCTCTCTGATGGAGCTCCGTGAGTTCAGCATCAGCAGCCCCATTATAGGCATTAACATGTTACACACTGATGATGGGCTGGCTATTGAGATGAGTTATCATGAAAAGAGGCGCTCAGAGCTTTGACCCATGTCCTCTTATTTATTTATTTATTTACTTACTTATTTATCTATCTATTTTGCGTTCCAGGCGTTGGAGTATGCCAGAAGCATCGCAAAGCCCAAGGTGTCTCCCCGGCTGAAAAGAGAGGCGCAGGAGACAGCGGCGGGGGTGATGGGGGCGGTCTCCGAGAGGGGGGGATATGTGGGCGGGGTCGACGCGGCCCAGCTGACCCTCCTGGAGAGCCTACGCCGGCGTCATGAGCAGGAGAAGCAGGCGGTGGCTCAGCTCAAAGCTGTCCACGCCATCTAACTAACCCCCCCCCCCCCCCCCCCCTCAAAGCTGTCCACACCATCTAACCCCCACGCCATCTAATGTCAACCCCCCCCCTCAAAGCTGTCCACGCCATCTAACGTCACCCCCCCCCCCCCCCCCCCCAAAGCTGTCCACGCCATCTAACGTCTAACCCTCCCCTCACCCTAGAAGAGTCCACGCCATCCAAACCCCCACCCCCGGAAGAGTCCACGGCATCTAACGTCAACCCCCCCGCTCAAAGCTGTCCACACCATCTAATGTCTAACCCCCCACCCTGGAAGAGTCCACGCCATGTAACGTCTAACTCCTCCTCTTACCCCCAGAAGAGTCCATGCCATATAACATCTAACCCCCCTGCAAGAGTCCACACTATCTAACCCCCCACCCCCCCCTCCCACAAAAGTCTACGGCATCTAACGTCTACCGCCCCCCCCCCCCCCCCCCCACCTCGTAAGAGTCCATGCCATCTAACGTCTAACCCTCACGCAAGGGTCCACACCATCTAACCCCCCACCCCCGCTCCCACAACAGTCCACGCCACCTAATGTCTAACTCCCTCGCAATAGTAAACACCATCCATCCTCCCAGCCCCCCTCCCAAAAAAGTCCACTGCATCTAACATCTAACCTCGCCCCCGCCCCCCTTTGTCAGAGTCCACGCCATCTAGCGTGTAACGACCCCCCCACCTCGGAAGAGTCCACGCCATGTAACATCTAACCTCCAAGAGTTCATGCCATCTAACATCTAACCTCCCGCCCCCCCCAAGAGTTCATGCCATGTACCATGTAACCCCCCCGCAAGACTCCTTGCCATCTCACCCCCCCCCCCCCCCCCAAGAGTTCATGCCACCCCCCCCCACACAAGATTCCACGCCATCTACATCCCCCCGCAAAAGTCCACGCCATCCAACATCTAACCCCACTTCACCCCAGAGGCCCAGCCATCTGGACACCCCCCCCCCCTCCTGCCCGCATCACTTACCACTTGCCCAGCACAGCTACATCTTAGGAGCACTTTCCCACCTTCAGGACTATATTCCTTTACTTTTACTTTTTCAACAATTGGAGAGCATGAAAGACATCATGGCTATAGCAGAGGTTGTCAGTCATTACTACCTTCTAGCTTTGTTGTCTATAATGTTTGTTTATAACCGGAACCTGAAGATGCATATACTGGCTCATGTGCCTTATACAGAGATACTTGGCAGATAACCAGCAGTTTGTGCCGTTTGCTATAGCAGAGGTTGTCAGTCAGAGGCGAGGTGTATGTAACCTGTAGTTGTCCTTAGGTATAGGACAGTACATTATAAACCACCTGTAAGGGAGCATTACTACCTTCTAGCTGTGTTGTCCATAATGTTTGTTTATAACCTGAAGATGCATATACTGGCTCATGTGCCTTATACAGAGATACTTGGCAGATAACCAGCAGTTTGTCTGATTGGCTAGTGGGCAAATGATCTTGACGTCTTTCAAATACCACATGGTAATATTAGTAATAGTGCAGACAAAATAAATAAAACGTCTGGTTATATATATATTCACCAATTAAGCATTTATCCATGTAAAAATGCATAAAAATGGTGTAATACTGAAATTGTTTTCTTTTTTTTTTTGTGACAATACTTCATGTTTGTGTTCAAATCCAACCTTGACCCAATATTGAATATGTGAATAAATATCTATTTTATAGTTTGATTCTGGGCTGCGCCTGTTTGATTCTGGGGGTACGTCTGTTTGATTCTGGGGTACGCCTGTTTGATTCGGTGGTACGCCTGTTTGATTCTGGGGTACGTGTGTTTGATTCTGGGGTACATCTGTTTGATTCTGGGGTACGCCTCTCTACTCCACTCCAGTCGGGTTAGAAAAGCGTCTCGTTAAAATGGCCCTTTGAGGCTGCACCCCGGATCAGAACCCCCCCCCCCCCCCCCCCAAAAAAAAAAAACTTGTTCTCTGGATTTTAAAGTGATAATTTTCTCCCGCTGAAAACAAGCTGAAGCACCTATTTCTTTAATGGATGCTTTAGATCATTATCAAAGACCTATTTACCGCCATGTAACATTTTAATTAGATCATAGTCTCTATTTAACCCATCGATGCCTCTTTGATGCTCTGTGTTTTCGGTATTAAGCCTCAGATGCGATGGGGAGGGCGAGGGGAGGAAATAAATAGTGTGGACCTTTTGAATTAATGAGAAACGCTGCCTTTCCAGACCTCCTCCCTTTATCGCCCCCCCACCCCATCCGCCCCCTATTTCCACCCATAGAAATCAGTTAATTGAAGGAGTCTCTCTCAGCCACACATGAAGGGCTTGAATTAGCATCCTTTTCTACAAATTGGAAAGACCCAGGCACACACACACACACACTCACACACACACCGCGGCTTTGATCTGAAGTAGGCGACCGGCCTCTGAAAATGAGCTGATGGTCTCGCCATTAGGGTCCAGATGCAGATGCGTCCGCGTGTCGCAAACCGCTTAATCTTTTAATTGATCACCTTCCACACTCGCCTATTCTCCCCTCGCCTTTTTAGTTTCTCAGTAAATCTGAATCACGTTTTGAATGACGAAAACGACATGAATTGCTTTTCAAAGAGTGGGGGGGACACACATATCATGTCCCGTAATAATAATAATAATAATAAAAGAAAAGCAAAGCATCCGAATTAACATAAACCCCGCAAATGGACTCGTGTTGTCCACAGGTAGGTCACGCATCTGATTGTGGTGAAATAAAACCTAAACGGTAAAATTGTGAAAGAAATGGCTAAAAAGTGCCAGAGACAGATTAAATAGGCTATATAGCCTAACTACAAATTGATGTTAAACAAATTGGAAACGAGTAAAATGCTTTCCAACGTTGGTTTGCTCAGAGCAACAACTTGCCTTTGCTAGGCTATCCTATTTATTGGGGACACCCAGTAATAAACAATAGGCTATAAATTATCGAATACAGGCGTATTCTCAATTCACTTGTCTCATATTTGAATATATCACTGGAATACCCACAAGAATTGCGCCTCAATTGACTGGCTAGCTCTTGTACTTTTAATTTACAAAATGCTCTTTAAAAAAGAAAATATTCCTCGACATTGGCTTTAAAATGACCGGAAATCTTTGAAAAAGGGGCATTTAGCATAGGCCTACTTCAGCCCAACGATGTCTGTATTTTCATTAACGGCAAAAAAAAATAATCTTTAAAGCAACAGCAAAAGCTTGTCTTGATGGCCTATTGGCGCGGCATCGCTGCATGCCACTTAAATTAAAAGATCGGAGAAAGGACCATAGGATAACCCCCACTGCGGCACTGCAGCTTCCATCTTGTACAGGCCCGACCCCGTGACTAAGTGGCTAAGCCGCCCGCTACATTTTGCTTAACCACCGAAAGAGAATAGAATAGAATTGCCAGACCGACTCTACAAGTTAACGTTCTTTTTTTCTTTAAAAAAACAAGGCCAAGACCGAAACGAGTTTGTAATGAAACGACACACATAACGTCTTTGGTTGTAATGTTTGTCTAAATCATTAGGCTACGACCAGTTCGCCACAGATATGAAAAGAGAGTACAATTGTCAGACCGACTTTACAAGTGAAAGTTCTTTTTTTTAAAAAAAGAAAAAGAAAAAAAAGGCCAAGACCCAAACGAGAGTTTGTAATGAAACGACACATAGACAAACAATCACTAATGTCACTGCATGTCCTAGGCTTCTCTACCCAGTATGTCTATGCAAGTGACAATAAAACATCCTTGTGTCCTTGTTGCACATAACGTCTCCGGTTATAAAAGTGCAAAAAACAAACAAACAAACTACAAAATAACAAATGAACCACAGAGAGTGTAAATAGGATTTTTTTTTACAGAAACATGAATTCACCATTTAATTTGAAATTGCATACACAAATATTCAGCAGTGGATATCATCAAAGCAAAGTGCCACATGCACACGAGAGAAATATAAACAAAAGGAGAATAATTTACAATAGATGCCTTCAACGCATTTATCCAGTAAAAAGTGTTATTTTACAGATTACCTTTATAGTTTATACTTGTAGAATTATTATTATTATTATTATTATTATTATTATTATTATTATTATTATTATTAGGTTCAGTGACTTATCTTTTTTTTTGTTTTTGAACATGACTTAACATTGAATTTTGACAACCAGCCCGGTCCAATAAATATTAATTATATTTCGGAGCAAAGAAAACCATAATAAAAAAGTATATAATTTTTTTCTCTAAAAGACATGAATTATGTACATTGCGGTTTGTTTGTTTGTTATATTGTCTCCAAAAAATTACTTGCATTTGCTCTATAAAAGATGCTCTGGGGAACACATGTCGTCCTCGATATCAACGTCGTCTTCGTTTTCATCCAATATATAAGTGTCCGGACTCATGGCGTGTTTGATATCATCGCTGCATTTCTCATTCATTTCGCTCTCGCAGGAGTTGTCCACGGATCTGTCTAATTCACCCGAGTTTTTCTGGTCGTCTTGTGTTTTCCGCAGTTGTTTCTTATGCTTCATTCTTCTGTTTTGAAACCAAGTTTTTACCTGTAATTTAAGAACAAGTGTTTGTGAATAAACATTGTTTTTTAGGGGTGTATTGTGTATTTACATTGTTGTGTACAGCGCAATTATTTGAATGAACATTGTTTTTAGGTATGTATTGTGTATTTACATTGTTGTGCACATGGTCCTATTATTTGACTAAACATTGTTTTTAATGGATGCATTGTGTAAGTACATTGTTGTGTTGTTGTAATTCCTTTTTGTAAGTCGCTTTGGATAAAAGCCTCTGCTAAATGTAATGTAAATGTAATGTGTACAGAGCATTGTTTGAATAAACATTGTTTTTTAGGGATGTATTGTGTAATTACATTGTTGTGTTGTTGTAATTCCTTTTTGTATGTCGCTTTGGATAAAAGCGTCTGCTAAATGTAATGTCATGTAGCCTAATGTAAATGTAATGTGTACAGCGCAATTATTTTTCGATAAACTAAAATAAATCTCCTTCTTCTCACCTGTGTCTCTGACAGACTGAGTGCCGTGGCTAACTCTACGCGTTCGGGCGTGGACAGGTACCGCTGGATCTCAAACCTCTTCTCCAGCCCTGAGAGCTGAGAATCGGAGAAGACCGTTCGGGCTTTCCGGCGCCTGCAGTGTTTCCCAGGTAACTCCGGATGGTGCTGAAACAGGGCCGGTACTTGCATACCTGCGCAATTACAAAGACTGAGTTTTAATAATTGTTATGCGAAAATAAAGCTAATTTTTACTTTTACTTTAAGTACTGCGCTCTTTGAGATTTTATAATAAAATAGCAAACAAATATAGCCTAATGATAGCTGCTGACTTTAGTCTTTTTATGTGGTAAGAGCAATAACAATAAATGGATGAGACAGCATAATAATAATAATAATAATAATAATAATGATAATGATGATGATATTGTAGGCTATTTCAATAACATTTTAGCCTACTTCAATATTTTTGGGCCAATTACACAAAGACGAAGGTCTTCTTGTGCTATATAGGTTGTTCTATGGATTGTTTTATTTTTCTGTGTATCTAGATAACAAATGACAAACAAAACGCTTTACAGGCATATAACCAGACCCTCTTGTAATAAAATGTTTTGATAGTCTTTGAGCACAGGCCTAGTTGCCATTTGTAAGGATGAGATTGCCCGCCTGCCCTGTGAGAAGGCTGCTTCGGTACTCACCTGATGTAAAAAAGTATGGATGGTTCTCGGGTTTGTGAAGAGGATGATGCGGATGAGGCGCCAAGATTGGCGTGGGCATCAGGGGGTATCCGTAATCCAGAAGAGGCATCCGAGACGCGAAGGTGTTGGGAAAGGGCGAGTGGAAGACCTCTCGGAGAGGCTTCGGTTTGTGCAACAGAATATCTTCAATAAAGAAAGATGTAGACCGTTGGGCCGGCATTTGTGGGACAGAGGACGTGTAGTTGAGATTCATTTTCAAATATATATTTTGAAAAAGGGGCAGCGAAGCAAGCCAGTCCTTGAGTGACAGGGAAACTGCCGTGAGGTGACTCTCAGTCTAAATATCCACGCTGGTTATCTGACAAGTCTCTCGTTTCCCCCCCAAAGTTGACACACTAAGACGTAATGTGTGTGACAGAAAGGTATGTAGCCCGCTGTCAGACAGATTACTATTTATTGAGACAGAATGACAGCAACAAACTCCGGCCTGAATCTGAGCTCAGCCAATGGGCGGCGCGCGGGGCGGAGGATAGAATTAGTTCTTTATGGATTAATTAGAGTGAAGGCAGCGCGCGGGAGGGTCGCTCGCCATGGTGCTGAAAGAACGTTTTGACAAAAGCCTGCATTTCGGTAACGGCTGTTTGTGCCATTAATGCCAATGTCACGTTTTTAAAAAGTAACTTTAACCATCAAAAAAATACAGAGCCAAACAGCCTATTTGTCAGCTAAAGCACTGGACTTGGCTGCTACAATTGCGAAGGAAGGACTGTAAAAAATAAATTGAGTTTTTTTAAATTGACAAAGTAGGTTAGTCATCAACAGAATTATTCAAGTGCACCTATAATGCTAAAAGGAGAATATGGAAAATAAATACGTCCTAAAAAGATCAACAAGTCGTCATCAATTGCTGCACCGTTATTATTGCCACTTTAAACGTAATGTTTGTTTGGAATGGGGATTTTAATCTAAATGTTCATAAAACACAATTCATTGATATTTTTGCGTGTGAGGTAATTGAAAAATAAATTTACAATGCGTATGGGAGCTCACTGTGAAAGGGCATTAAATATATCTTTGCGAATATCTCTGCAATAACAACCTCCTAAAACTTGCCATCCCGCCGAATTAGAGTCGGGATAAGCAGTACACAAGAGGGTGCTCCTCTTCCATCTCCTCTGCGGCCACCGTAATTTGTTGTTATCACGCTGTCGTCACATTTCCAATCACGCTGGTTAATGTTAAAAGTGTCTTAATATATCCAGAATTCTCGCAGCAATGCTATTAGATAATTAGGGAGGATGTTTTAAACGGAAGTAATAATCCTTCCGGGCAGAGGAGGATTTCTGTTTGATCAGGTGGACGCAACCAAATGAAGTGGCGTGTTCAATTAGTCATGAAAATACATTACTCCGGCAAATACAAGACACGCCTTACATATGTATGAGCTCGTAATAGCGAAATGAATTAGGACATTATTCATTCCAAACTGACAATACCGCCAAACTTTTATCATTATACCAAAATAGAACTTCAAGCGACTTTCTCGTGCTTCATGTCCCCACGTCCTCGTGCTATGATGTCCTTAACGTCAACGTCTCTCCACTTTTGGACAAGTCAGCCTCTAATAGGCTTGAAAACTTGGCTATGCAATGACGCAAGACGTGTGGATAGGGATGGATTTGTTAGGCTTTTCCACTGTCTCTCACAACAACACACAAACAAAATACGTTTTTTTTTTTGTTTTTTTTTTACATGCTGTGATGTCTAACAGACTCCTTTGTGACAGGATCCACCTGCGCCCATGCTTGATTGCCTGAACAGCACGGTAACAACTTGCTTTTAGAGGAAGATGAGAAAGTAAATGAATTAATGGTGATGAAATCGTCTTTAGGTGGATAGTCAATAGAATCCGTTCGAAGGGGGGAGTTAAGCGGCTTTTAACGGCCATTTCATCAAGTGAAATTCGGAGCCAGCTAAGGAGGCCCGCGCGGCCTCGCTTTGAAGTGACGCAGCTCTAAGAGGCTTGCATCCATCCGCGCGCTGTACGCATGGAATGCGGAATCTGTTTATCATGAAAGTAGGCCTTAGCTATGGTGTAGTTTACCGTTATTCCCTAAAATGTTTCATTGTCCCGTTAGGCTTGACATATTGATCCAGTGAAGGACTCTCTCTCTCTCTCTCTCTCTCTCACACACACACACACACACACACACACTCAGAGGCTCCCTCTCTCTCTCTTCCACACACAAAGCTCAGAGTGTATTGGTTTTCAGAAGCTACTTGTGTGAGGAAGCATCTGTTGCATTTCAGTAATAGACAAGGATCCTTTCTGTAAAACCAGGTGGTTCATTCTAAATCCCCATTCCCCACATGAAAGGCACAACATTAGGCCAGTAGATTAGATTGTAAAAAGTTTAAACAGTGGAAATAAGCATGCAGTATTTTTAAAAAATAAATTAATAAATAATAATAATAATTTTAAAAAATGATAATGTTCTATGAAATGTATAGTTGTTAATGTAATTAAGGCACAGTGAGCTCAACTCCAATGGCAAGAACCTGAGCAGTGTTTAATTATGTAAACATTGTGTACAAAACAAAGAAGAGTATTTTCTTCTCCATCCGTTTTATTGAAAGAACAGTGAATGTCCTGCTGCACTCTCCATGGTCCACAGCGGGTTGGCTTCAGATGATGCTGCTGCTGCTGCTGGGTCCCTCAGGCCAGCTAAGCTTAGCAGAGGAACTATGGAACTAAGGAGATGAAATAAGGAACTAAGGAGAGGAACTAAGGAACTAAGGGCAGGAACTAAGGAACTGAGGGGAGGAACTAAGGAACTAGGGAACTAAATGGAGGAACTAAGGAACTAAGGAACTAGGAGGAGGAACTAAGGAACTAAGGGGAGGAACTAAGGAACTAAGGGGAGGAACTAAAGAACTAGGTGGAGGAACTAAGGAACTAAAAGGGGGAACTGAGGTGCTGAGAAGGCGTCTAGTGTCCTCCCTAGGGCCCCCTGGGAGACTCGTGCATCCGGTAAGCACACATGTAGAACACTCCTGCAAACCAACAAGCAGTCAATCAAAATACTGACCTCATACACAGCAAAAAATAATTTTCCAGTACAGAATGTAGATGCTGTTCCTCTTCACAGTCTGAATCGCTGTCACCCAGCAGTTAATTTGGAACAGGTCAGAGTCAAATACCAGTTAGTCTGCTGAATATAATAGCTTAGGGTTGTTTTCAGATGTTCAGTATTTTGCTATTGTTGTGAAATATCAAACTAATTTTCCAGTGTTCAGCAAAAGTGTTAAAATTAGAGTTAAAAATTACTCTGCTAAAAAGTTGATTTAACTGTAAAGGAGTCAAATATGTAAGGTAGGAGTATTAAATTAACACTACAAAGATTGGGATAAAATAAAACTGACTCTCTCAGAGTTGATTTAACCCCATACCCAGTACTGAACAAATGTCCAATAGCAATGCCACCATTGTTATGTTGCTATATTTATACTGTTATGTTTATATTATTATGTTCATAAGATGTTTAGTGAACACTATGGGTCTAGGAAACACTACAGTTTTTTATTATTAATCATTTTATTTGTAGGGGACCATGTACAGTTATTAACATAAACATTTCCATTTGATTAACTGTACCATCGTAATTTACACCTGCAGTCATTTTGACAGTAAAGCTGACTTTGACCTTGACTTTGACTTTGAACCAGATATAGAGCAATGTGACCAGAGATAGCACAGTAACCATACTGTGAAAAAAAATAAAGGTGCTTAAAATGGTTGTTTAAATCTCTGGATGGTTCCATGAAAAGTGAAAACTCTGTGTTTTGAACCACTACATTATGTGAAAGCTTCTTCACATTATAAATGTATCTTCAGAGCCTCAGATCATAATGGGCTATGCTATGTCATACTGGGGTTAAATGGTTCTTTAACGAACTGTTGCCTCAACGGTTCTTTAAAGCACTGAAAAAGGTTTGTCTATATGGCATCACTCCATTATATTTTCTTAAGGTGTGTGCATTGTTGCTACTCCTACCTGAGAAGAATGTGAGGACCATGGATACCCAGCCAATGATGTAGGACCAGGAGAACCTCCAGTTGCCATAGCGCTTCCCATAGAAGTTAACAGTCACCACCGTGTACACAGCCATCGCCACAAACACAAAGAAGCCTGCAGGGAGGAAGTGGAATGGAGACAGGGAGGAAGTGGAGAGGAAACAGGGAGGAAGTGGAGAGGACACAGGCAGGAAATGGAGAGGGCACAGGGAGGAAGTGGAGAGGGCACAGAGAGGAAGTGGAGAGGGCACAGAGAGGAAGTGGAGAGGGCATGGAGAGGAAGTGGAGATGACATAGGGAGGAAGTGGAGAGGACACAGGGAGGAAGTGGAGAGACACAGGGAGGAAGTGGAGAGAGCACAGGGAGGAAGGGGAGAGGGCACAGGGAGGAAGTGGAGAGGGTACAGAGAGGAAGTGGAGAGACACAGGAAGATGTCAATTTTGTAAATAGTCTGCATACATGTCTGCACTGGAGAAGGAGCTGCTTTTAATCTCATTGTACTTGTGTATAGTGACAATAAAAGGCATTCTATTCTATTCTATCTTAGACTTAAAGAGACCTAAGCTGGTATCTGTAATGTCATTGGGTCAATGTGTGCCTTCTGCTGTATGGCTTGTGGCTGTGAAGAGGAGAGTGTTGCCCTGACTGATGAGTCTCGTGAAATGTGGTGTAGATGCAGTGAGATGAGACTTGGAGAGGGCGGGTCTCACATGAGATGAAGAAGAGCACGGCGGCAGCGAAGGTCTATTCTATTCTATTGTATTTCAGACTTAAAGAGGCCTGATTGATGAGTCTTGTGAAATGTAGATGTGGTGTAGATGTGGTGTAGATGAGATGACATGAGATGAGACGTTGAGAGAGGGGGGGCTCACATGAGATGAAGAAGAGCACTGCTGCAGCATGTGTGTGTGTGTGTGTGTGTGTGTGTGTGTGTGTGTGTGTGTGAGAGAGAGAGAGAGACGTTTAGAGAGGGAGGTGGGCTCACATGAGATGAAGAAGAGCACGGCGGCGGCGAAGGTCTTGTCGAAGCGCTCCAGGCGGGAGTAGTGGATGAAGGCCATGATGCCGATGATGATGCCCAGGAAGCAGGCCAGCAAAGACAGGATCATGCACGCACGCGTTGCATCCCAGTACGCTACATAAATGAATTAATATATCAATAAATAAATGAATGAACGAATGAACGAATGAATAGGCCTAGAACAATTGAATAAAAGCAGAGACAGGATCATGCAGGCACGCGTCGCATCCCAGTATGCTTGGGTTACAACGCACAGAGCAGGGAGAGATCAATACAGTATACAGTATAGAGTAAATACAGAGATACAGTAAAGATGGATACATGTACACAGTATACAGTGAATATCACAATGAATGAATGGATGAATGAATGAATGGATGGATGGATGAATAGATGGATGAATTAAAGCAGGCCAGCAGAGACAAGATCATGCACGCCCGCGTCGCATCCCAGTACACTAGTAGGGATGCATCAGTATACAGTGAATATGGCAATGAATGAAGAAATTAATGAATGAATATGTCAATGAATGAATGAATGAATGAATGAATTAATTAATGAACAGGCCTACAACATGTGTGAATGAATGGATCAATTAATGGATCAATGAATCAATCAATCAATAAATGAATGAATGAATGAATAGGCCTAGAACAATTGAATAAAAACACACATGAAACAGAGACAAGATACTGCACGCATCCCAGCACGCTAGCAACACACGGAGCAGGGAGAGAGGGAATGAACCAGTATACAGTAAATATGGCAATGAATGAAGAAATGAATAGGAGATTAAAGATGTTCATAGTCAACATGCATGAGCAGAGGTTGCTGTGAACGGAAGCTTACACACATGTAAATAATGTGTGGAATTATTATGTAATAAGTGCAATAAGTGCATTATTTGATTACGCTCCTGTTAGAAAGCATTGTTTGACGCGCCTCAGACGTGTCAACACTTTACACTTTACATGTTCTAGAATGCCCACCATTGAACAGGCCTACATAGATAAATCAATGTTGACATTAATGTAGTAATGCATATAGCTACTCACTGTAATGCAGGTTACAAGAATGCAAAAGAAACAAAGAAAACTAAGAAATATAAAAGTAATAAATACATAATAGTGGAAAACTAATGATGCTGAGGATTTTTAGTTTTTAGATGGAATGAATAAGAATATTAACAGTAGAAAAGGAGGTTGACCTAGGGATAATGAGGTAAATAATTTCAATAGTTACTAGATAGAAGACTCCGAACAATAGAAATAAAATCTTCAAAGTTCCACATTCATTTCGATGGTATTTTTTCACTCGTTTTTTGCAGATAATTTAAAAAATCTACACAGTGGAGAAGTGAAAATCCATAGCATAGGTGTCCTTTACAAGTCTACAAAATAAATTACATTAAATGGAGACTTAGTTAGTTTTTGTGCGCAGAGAAATCCTGGAAGAATAAAAGAAAATAAGAATAAGAAAAAGCCACCGGATAACAGTACACAGTAAATTCTACAGTGATAAATCAACTGTGGGAGAATCAGTTTTAACACTATGCCAGTGTTTATTTTGTCCCAATCTTTGTAGTGTTAATTTAACACTCATTCCTTACATATTTGACTCCTTTACAGTCAAATCACCTTTTTGCAGTGTAATTTCCACTGTTTATTTTACACTTACACTCTTAAATTAACACTTTGGCTGAACACTGGGAAATTCACTCTGAGAATTTTGCTGTGTAGAGTGCATTGCTTTGCACTGCACTGTAATAGTGCTTTGTTATATTCCCAGAAAGCAGTGTCTGTGTGTCTGTGTACTGTGTATGTGGACCAGTCTTAGTAACGGCACCTAAAGGGTTAATGCAGTAGGTGGCCGCTGCCATATTCCAGCCCTCTCCATCACCTGACTGTGTCATGGCAGGGGTCGCTAGTAAACACACACACACACACACACACACACACACACACACACACACACACACACACTCTCTCTCTCTCTCTCTCTCTATTTCTCTCTCTCTCCATCACCTGACTGTGTCATGGTAGGGGTGGCTAGTAAACACACACACACTCCAGTGCCTGAGTGTGTCATATTAGGGGTGGGTAGTGAACACTCTCTCTCTCTCTCTCTCTCTCTCTCTCTCTCTCCATCACCTCATCGTCACCTGTTGTGGTAGTGGTGGCTTGTAAAGGAGCTCTCTGCTGCTATGTTGTCTATTTGTCATATTCATTCGTTTAGTTTTACACTCTAGTCTCACGCTTATTAATGACTGAAGTCATATATTTCAGTGTGTGTATTTATGATAGTTTTGAAAAATACTACCATATTATTCCCACAATGCACTATACTGCAGCATGCCATGGCTGCCACTGATGTCCTGATGTTGAAATGGGTGGGTGTGTGCGGTGGTAAGCTGAGACGGGGCACAGTGGTGTGCACACACATACACACACACACACATACACACACACACACACACACACACTGTCTCACTGATGCTGTCAGTCTGCATGAAGCCCCTGGAGGA